>VXAU01003160.1:99063-113308 GCA_013399695.1 Formicarius rufipectus
ACCGACACCTCCACGCCGCGCTCAGCCCGCGCCCCCACACCTTTCATCCCCCCGCCCCGCCCCGCCAGCGGAGCGCAGACTGATGCAACACCCATGGGCGATTGTCACATCGGCTGCCGGAGCCTCTCGCTCACCGGCTGTCCCTGTGTTTACCTCCCTCCTCCCTGCCGGCGACACCGCGCATCCCGGCGTTTTCAATGGGAAAACGCAAATCGGTCGCGGGACTACGTCGCTCCGCAGTCGCTTTGCGGGCTTGCCACCTTCCCGGGATGTAGCGGCGGCGCACCCCGGCGGAGCCAGGCAAGGTCTTGGCGACAAGCCGGGGCACTGCCGCCGCACAAAGGCGCGAAGGACGAGCCGCGCTCCGTCCGGAAAGTCCCCCCGTTCCTCCTGGCGGACCGATAACAGCCGGCCCTCGCCGTACCTTCTGCGCAAGAGGTTGGAAGCGAGGTTCTCTCGCGAAGCCTCGGAATAAGGAGATGCTCCTCTCTCTGCTGTTGCTTCTCGCAAGGGGAAAAAAGCCCTTAACTATAAAACGTCAGCGAAAACAAACTCCTAAATAAATAAACATAGAAAAAAAGTCACGTAAAAAATAAAAAAAGCCAGCGGTATCAAAGGAAAAGAAAATATTGCGTCCTTGGCGCTTCGGCGCCTCTCCCGATCTGACGGCCCCCACCAGGCGCCGCCGCTCTTCACGCAGGAATGTGGGCGCGTCATCGGGAGGGGCGCGGCCGCCGGGCCGCCCCCGCCCTGCCCGACTGACCCTCTGCCGCCACACGGGCGGTGGGCATCGGCGGCGCCCCCGACTGAGCGGTGGGAGCCTGTCATGGGCGTGTGCCCGACGAGGGTCGGGAGCGGGGTCACTAGCACATAGGAGCCGAGCAGCTCTCCCGTGTTTACATTGGGGTACTGGTTTGCACGGCGGAGACAGGATGCTGCGGTGATTGATTGTCAAGAGCGCCCTGCCTGAGAGTTGCTTCCACCGATGCTTCCACCGGTGCAGCATCCGCAATGTTACTGCAGCACCGCGTGGGTACCGGCTCACCCAGGATCTGCCTCTCTGTTTCCTGCCTCTGCCGTGCTGCCGAGCTCCGGCGTTTCCTAGTGGTTGGGTGCGTGGCAGGGGACGAGGGGCTACCGACCCGTCGTAGTTCGTCGCTGCAGTCACTCGCTATTTTTAACACACCAGCGAAGTAGCAGTGCGTGTGCAAACCAAGACCCCTGTAGCAGCCGACAGGGTTCTCGAACGATTCCCTCGGGAAGAGATCCGGAATGACGGTCTCCTCCTGGTGATGCGATTTATGATAAACCCCACTGTAGGGAAGGGGTGGAGGGGGAAGGAGGAGAGCGGAACAGAACGTCCTGTTTCCTTTTTCTCAGGTAACCATTGCAGATTATTTGGAGGGTTTTGCTACTTGGTCTTCCGTGGCAGTGGCCGGCTGGGCTTTACTGTGCAACCCAGCCAATCACACACACACGCTACAATGCCACAACTCCGGAGGAGCTTCGGCGCGGGTAGCGGGGGCCCCTTTGGCTGCTGTTTCTTGAGGGGGAAGGTGTTGCAATGCAGCCTCTCCCCTCCCCAGCTCCTGTCCCCGCGGCAGCAGCGCACTCCCACGCCAGCCTAGTGCTGCTACCCTCGAGTGTGCAGGATGCCCAGCCACCGACTCGTTTGGCTCCGCTGTGTTAATCTCTCCCTCCTTCCCAGCATTGAGAGCACGTGGTGGCTGCGAGGGGCGGACGCAGGGACACGGGAGCAGCTCACACCCTCGAGGGGCAGCGAGCTCCTCACCACCCTTACCCCCTGCTGGCCACACTGCAATGCCCGCGGCTCTGCCGAGGTTATCCTGGGGTAAGACACGCAGGAGGGCTGGTGGATGCGCCCCGCGCCTGCCGCCGAGGCGAAGCGACGACCCCCGGCCCCTGGGGCCACAGAACCTTCTGGAGCGCCCCTCCGCCGCCAGGATGGAGGCCGGGCGGTGAGAGCGCGGAAGGGGCGGGGACCGGCGAGGGCACGCGCAGGAGCTGCAGGAGCCGAAAATTTTCCATCACTGCAGTCGTTCCCCCGCCCCCATCCGGCGCGGGGCGTCACGCGCCCCCCCTGGCGCAGCCCGGCGGGGCGGGAGCGGGCGGGATGCGCTGCGGCGTCTGACCGCGCAGTCCCGGGGCGCGGAGGGGCGGCGCCGCAGCAGCACCTGGTCCCGCGGATAGTGGGGATTGAAGTGACCCTGGAGCTCAGCTCGGGACGTTCTGGGGCATCGCCGCCTCCCGCCCTGCCCAGCTGCCGGCGCAGGGCAGCCGCCTGTACCCCGCCTGCGGACGCGCCGGAGCACGGCGTTGGGTGCCGGTGACCGTGACGCGGGCGAAAGGCTCTCCAGGAGTGCCAGAACACGGCGCTTTCAGCCCTCTGAAAGTCTGACCGTACTACGGGGAATTTGCCAAGGATTGAGAAGGCTAGGGGATTAAGGCGAGGGGCTGCGCCGCTGCCGTTCAGAGCTCAATCACAGTGATACGTACATAAGCGCTACTGCAGGGCAGGTGGGGCACACGTTTTCCAATGGGAATGGTGCCTTTTGGAGTCAATCCCGTTTCCCGGGTGTCAGCAGTTCTGTGAAATTACTGTTTACATGACAGAGGTCAAGGTGACCTGTTTGTTATGGGTTTTACCAGTATAGAAACAAACGAAATGACGTATTCTTAACGTTTTAGGGATTGTATCATCCACTCCAAGGCAAGCACACGGATTTGGTGCATGGTAAAGTGTCGCACATGCTTCCGATCAGTACAGCAACCATCTTCATAGTTGTGATCTAGTTGCTGTGGACAGTATAGCTTTTAAAAAAGTTAAAACTATTTTTGTTTGTTTTTGACAAAAGTTTATTCTGCAAGGGCTTTTTTGTTTGTTTGCTTGTGTGTCCGTCCNATGGAAAAAACGATGAGGCTTTGTTGATCATTTATGAGAAGAAAAATGGATGAAATGCACTCAGAAAGAAAAAATGCTATTTTTCGAATGGCCCCATTATTGGAAGGTTCACTCTGCAACATGCTAGTGCAATCTGCACTGCTCCAGAATACTGAGACTTAAAAATTTTACCCATGCAGTCTGTTTGCTGGTTCAAGTGGTCTGCTTTTTCAAGTGGTTTTAAGTAATGCCTCACTGATTGAATTATAATTTTCCTGACTTTGCAACTGCCAAGAATGTCCTTGGCAAAACATACATACAATGTGTTTCATCCAATTTTGAAATGTATTTTGTAATCAGAATAATAAAAGTTAATATTCATCAGTTCCTCCCACCATAGTTTCAACGATTCATTTGTTTTCATTGTTATGCTTTTCTTTCTCTTGTTTCTTAAAGTGTTCTTATGTTCTTTTTTTCCTTTTCCTTTGTTTTCATTCTCCTTATCCCTAAATCACCCTCATTTTTATACCTTCGTTTGCTTTTTATTTTGTTCTTTTATGTCCCTTTTCTCATTGGGAGCTTCTTAAAAAGTTTGAGTGTGTAGGATATTTAAGAATAAATGTTTTTAATCTGGAGGTTCTGTTTCTGCTTTGTGTATTCGTAAGATATCCCAGCACAGTCTGGAGACTAAAGACTGCTGAAGATTTTTTTTTAATACTGAGAAACAGGTTTCTGTGTTTTCTTTAATACAGACCAGTGGGTAACGTGTCTTGCTCTTAGGTTTCCCTTGATGAAAGACTTTCTAATCATTTAGGGGATGATGCTTTATGCTTTCACAACAAAACAAAACCAGGCAACCCAAAAATGTTATGCTGTTCTGAGACTGTTGTTAAAGAAACCATAAGTTAGTTGTTAGGTGTTGTAAAAATTGAGTTGTGTCCAGTTACAGAGGTAGAAATTAGTTAGAATGTTCAGTGTATTGTACAGAAAGGTAACAAGGTTTTTGTAGCTGAAGAACTATCTGCTGTGTGCTTCCTAAATGTTGGTTTGCAGCAGAGACTTCACTGTAGATTCACCCCTCACTGTAACATCACCTTCCACTTTTCAGCCTGTGAACAGTTTCTTTTTAAATTTGTTTAGTTGGTTTTATGTTTAGAAGAAGTAGCTGGCAAGTGCCCATATTTTTTCTCTGCTCATGTTTTAGCAAATAAAAGGCCTTTATAATATGGGAGGTTCTTGCTTCGTGCTATTTCTTCCAACATACATAAACAAACCTTGTGGGATACCATAAAACTATCTGTAGCTCATGCCCAGTAGAGTCATTTATGTTTATGGTATGCATGGAAAAGTTTTGTGTGTACAGTAATATTGTAAAAGTCAAGTCTATCCACATGTTTTTTAGATGATACTTCCTAAATTGCCCAAAGGATAGCTAATGAAATATGTAATATCTTGTGTCAAAACACTCTGTTCTAATAGCTACATAACATTCATTTTGTCTGTACCTAGTATGAATAATATAAAAATCCCAAGAGAGTAAGGATCTGCATTGGGTGAAATCATCAGTACTGCCAAGAGTCTGGGAAAGGATGGTAATGCAGAGCAGTGACAGAGACCTGAGAGCTGTATTGGTTCCTGAACGAAACCTCTGTACAGTGGTCTCCTCTATGTGACAGATGCAATCTGTCACGAGGGAGAGCTGGAAATGAGGATGAGTGGGAAAAATGAGGATTCGTGGGTTTTCTGCCTAGACTCAGTGGTCCACAAAGATGCAGGCAGGGCTAATGGGTTCCGCCATCCTTCCAACCAGTTTGGTTCATGATTCTTGCCTCACATGGACTGCCTGTGGCATGCAATTAATGAAATCATGAGTTCTGATTATATGCTTTCTTAAACAAAACTTCCACTGAAGCCAAGAAGTATTACAAGTGCATAAGGAATGCAGGATTGCATATCCTGCCTCTTGGGCTTTGTGATTTTGAGTTGGAGTTACATATTAAACTTGGTTTAAGCCTTAATTTTTTCCCTCTGTGTTTATACTAGTCTAGTTTCAGTTTTGCAATATGAAAGCAAGAAAATCAATATGTTAAGAAAATAAGCAGCAGCAGCATTCTTTCAAAAAATATTACATTTGCTATAATTATAACTTGGATTTGAGCCAAAAATAGGCAGACATTCCGAGTCCGAGTTTTAAAGCCAACTGATTATGCTGTTACACTGCAATAAACTCAAAACAGTGGGAGCCGCATGAGATATATAGTCATTTGCTAGAAACTGTTAGCCTTAAAAGGACATTGTCAGCTGCTACAAAAATAACTTTTCCTTTATATTTTTAACTCTGTAACATTTTTAGGGGTTTTAAAAATAGCATTTCTCACTACTCTTGATTCATCTTTTCCAATCAACAAACACTGACTTTTTTTCTTGTGTGAGATTCACATAAGTTTTTAAGGGTAAGTTTTGGTGGTTGGTTTTTTTTTTTTTTTTTTTTTTTTTTAATAGTACAAATCTAGAAAAACTTTGGAAATGGTATTTGTTAAGTAACTGAAACTCCTGTCATTTTCTATAAGCCATCCCACATATTTTTATTTAGATCCTTATGGGAATAAGAGCTATTATTTTTGTTCTTTTACCATTTGCTAGTGGCAGAGAGTACAAGTTAAGATACGCATTTGGATTCCCAGAGATGTTATTGCCATAATTACAGCAGTCTGTACATTAGTATCATTCATTATGTCAGCAGGTGTTTGAGGATATTGTTTGTCAACTAAATAATATTTTGCTTTGAAAAGTCACTTGCATTTTTGTGGTTTCCTTAAAAATCATGTAAGTTTAAGAAATTGGACTAAATTCTCTAGGCAAGTCTCAATGCAAAAGCTGTATTTAGAAGGGAACAAAACTGCAATAATTGTAAGTTACCAAAAGGTTTCTGTGCTTTACCAGTTAGAGTAAGTGTGTATGCACTAGAGTAAGTGTGTATGATGGGGCAAAAAGGGCCAAATTAGGGCAGGAAATCAACAAGCACTATACTTTGGTGGATAACAAAACCTCAGTGCATTGAGATCAGCTCCTCACTTAGTATTTCTTGTAAAAAACCCCATGAAAATGGGTATCAATAAAAAATATTGTAATTGGATGTCCATCTGTAAATTTATATGTGTAAGTTAGCATGCATTATCTCTTTTTTTGTTTGTTTGTTTGTTTGTTTTGTTTGTTAAAATTGATAAGCATTTTGAGGACTGGAAGACTTGAGGACAGGATCCCACTTTGTGGTAGACAACCATTATCTACTGAACTTAAAATTCCACTTTTCACCTCCAGTGTACAAAGCACAAGAATAGCTATCTACACTGTCGCAAGAGGTCCCTAAAATCTAATGCAGTGGCCCATAGAGGATTCCTCCGTGACAAAGGGTGGGAAAGAGCATAGGACTGTATAGTTCTGTGTTCAAGCAATCTGATGTTTAGGATTCAGGATTTGCTGAACCAAAGGTTGTATCTACATGTACATGTTTAGTAGTTCCTGGTACTCATCTGCATGAAATTGTTGAATCACTTTTGAACCCATGTTTTATATTTATCATAAGCAGTGACAAGGCTTACTGAGGCATTTACAAAGACTTCTTCCATTTATTAGTTTTTTTTCTCTATAGTTCTTCCTGATAATTTCATTTGAGATCCCCATGTTTTGCACAGGAAGAATTTGGTTTCTTGTGCCTTTATTATTCATTGTGTAGTTGTCTTTCTTGAAGCCAAGGAGTCCTAGTCAATCTGATAGGAACTGTTTCATGTCTTTGTTTTCCCTGCATTCCTGTACTAGAGAAAATGAAGATTGTTCAAGATGTTATAGCTTTCTCCTTTGTTAGACAATGAAATTTAGACCTGAAGTCTTTCATAAAGTGACAGTAAGCAGATTTTACGTTGACATTTTTGATGTTGTTCTGTGTTCAGGCTGATCTATGTTCATCTGCATGTTCTGAGGAAGGACTTTTCCCTCAACTTTTTAGATTGAGTGTTTGCTGTAGGTCTAAGTATTCTAAGTTGGCTGGTGTCCACGTGTAGAAAACTCACAGCCTTTTATTTTTTAGTTTGGAAAGATGTTTTTTAGTTGTAAATAATTATGAGCCACATTTATAAATTCATTGCTTGTGGGAAGAAAAATCACTCTCCTATCTTTGTATAGTTTTTAAGTGAGCAAAATGGACATCTTTAATTTAATCAGAGAAATCTGCATGGATCAGTCTCTGGAAAAATTAAGAATGGTTAAATAACACAAAGAGAAGATTTGAAATAAAATAGTGAAAAAATTTTTACATAAATTCAGTATGGTGTTAAGGACATTTTTGTTTGTATTATTACCAGAGAATTTGTGTGCTTTTAAAGACATCGCCCCTCCCGTTTATCTCCTATGTGCAGAGTAGGAATAAGCAGCTGCTGAGTCACACTTTCACTGAATGATTGACAACCCCCCTTTCTACTAAGAATTGGTAGGCTTTCTCTCCCGTGTATCAGGCGAGCAGTGTTACACCCCTTGCTTGGGAAATGAAAGCATGACACAGCATGACAGCTGACTTCATTGAAAATGCTATAAACAAGGGAATGGAAATGTGTTTAGGCAACCATGTAAGGCAACCCAAAATCTATCCACATTAAATTATTTATTGGCAGTAATGATTTGTTATTAAAGAAAATATTATAGTAGTGTTCATTTCAATGTGCTGAACTATCAGTTTTGCAGTGCAGTTATTCAGAGGAAATTTTACCTGAATATACATGTAGTAATAGATCTGAGAGAGACATCGAGCTCTCTGTTGGCAATGTTTCCTGAACAAAGAAAGGTATGTACATAACTAGAGTGATTAAGTCTAAACCTAGATAATCTACAATTTATGATACCAATGTATAATCTGTATTGAATAGTTTGTGAGGCCAAAATAAATTACAAGAATCTGTAAACCTTGCCTTCCCCTTCATAAATATAGGAAGGTTTTATTATGGAACCATATATGTTCAATGCATTTATTTCCCTTTTATATATGATGTTTTAAATTGTTTTTTCCTTGAACATGTAAGTATGTGTTTGGATTGTGACAAGCAGAATCCAGTTTACATTTACAGATATATCCACAGCTATTACTTATTTTAAAATCCTCTAAATAGTTAGTTTACATTGCTGTGTTAGAACCATAATTGTTCCATAAACAGCATGTTTCACTTAGCCATTCATTTTGCATTTGCCTTTTTTTTTAATCTATAGTTATAACCTTTAACAGAGATAGAAATTTGCCTTTGACCAGTAAAGATTTTACTGTTATTTGCCATGTAAATGCACATATTTTGAGATTTATTGTACTCCTGTGGTATTCCATAAAAGGGTTTATCAGTACATTCAGCAGAGAAAGAATGAGTGCATTTATTTGGTTGTTGCTGTGGAAGTGCTTATTACATGATTCTTCTGATGGCCTTTTTTGGATTGAAAAAAGATTATGGTATGAACTTCGGATCATTTGGATCTTCATGTAGCCCATGGGTACCTCAGTTACCGTAATACTCAGACTTGATTGTGTAGGAAAGTTACTTATCTGAATAGAGTCATAGAGTCTTCATGTGCATACTTTTGTTCAGGAAGCTTTTGCAAAACTGAATGTAGTGAATTTCATGTCACTGTATTTGTGATGAAGTATGTTGAAATAATGGCAGTGGAGTTCAATAGGGGTTTTTTCATGCCGTACTAAACCCCTTTATGATTTCTGTGTGGTATGACATGAAAAAGTAACTATAAATTGTACAAATTAGCTGAAGAATTTTAAAATACAGACTCTTGTGTAAGTATCTAACATGTATAGAATACATAACAATGTTTTGTGGTTTTTTTGTTTGTTTGTTTTTAGTTTAAGTCATGATTGGCACACATGTGGAACAATGTGTATAACTCAGAACTACCTCAGCTTAAGAAACACAGAAATTCTAGGTCATAAACTCTGCATTTTATTCCACATACAGTATACTGACATGAGCAGGTAAGATCACACAGACAAGTATAAGGAGGTGATACCGGCTACTGTTAATGAACAAGGAAGCTCCAGGAAGGAGTAAAATCCCTTCACCAGAAATTTAACATAATTTAAAACACAATCTAGTTAAAACTTTTTAAATAGATTCAGTAATTAATGTCAAAATAAGTAATATGTTTCAAAAGAGAAACATGGTTTTAATGGAACTTTAGAGTCAGTCATGGCTAATGAATGCTGGTTTTATGCACAGTTTGTTCCTTTCTGTTATGATTGTCGAGGTATTGTTAATGTCATGTTAGTTTGCAGAACTCTTCAAGATCATGTTTTAATTTGATATGATTTTCTAGTGAACAGTCTGAAATGGAAAAGTCACAGAAAAGCAAAATTGTTGAGATAATGATATAAATGATAAAAATTTTGTTAGAGAAGGAAATGTCGATTAATTATTATATCAGTCTACTAGACATACCTGTCATTTATGCTTTTCCCCAAAACTTTACATTCTTTATTTTAATATTGTTGAAATTGTGTGTAACAAATACCTTTGTTGTCAGATAGAAACTTGGTGACCTTGACTGTGGCCAAAATGCTCTTTTAAAGCATAAAAAGATATATAGTGACAGTCTCACAGCAGAGAGAATAACTGACCTAGAAAAAATCATGCAAATATGTAGGAAATTAAACAGAACTAATGGTGTTACTTTCCCACCCTTCTCCTTGTAGTTCCCCCAAGTGCAGACAAGTCAACTTTTGTTCTGTTGTTTTTGCTTCACTTCTTTCCATCTACCTCAAGTCCAGGACCCTTACTCCTCAGAGCTGATTGGCTCACTGTAAAACCTTAATGACAGAAAAACTGTTCTGTAGTTTTTCACTTTTATGCTAAATTTTGAAATGAACTTCTCGGAAGACTTCATAAAAAAAGGTAAGGAGAGAGAAAGGAGAGGAAGGCTCATTAAGAGGAATCACAGAGAGGCCAGAAAGTCGTCAAGAGACCACATCATCATTTTGGCCACTAAATTTCCATTGAGATCTTGTCAGTGACCCCTTACTGCAGTACTCCCTAGGCAGAGTTCTTTCCTGCATATGTATGATTTTGTTGCTAGTCATTGATAAAAATGGTTGTACACCATATTCCCAAAAATGGAACGACCATTGAGTGTAAGGCTATCTATGACTAGCACAAATCTCCTTTGGGCTAATTTTGCATGTGTTCCCAGGGTCCCTAAAGGTCTTTGACAGCCCAGAAAAGGCCGTGACTCTGCATACTCCTGTCCTGGCAGTCCTTTGCTGTTGCAGCAAAATCACTCCAAGCCATGGGAGGAAGCACTGGGTAGGCCCTGGGTACTGACCAGCTATAAGCTAGTGCCACAGTCAGGAGATTGGCCCTTTACTTGAGAAATCCTCTAAGGAACTTTTCTCTGTAGGTAAATTAGTGGTGAAATCTGTGTTTTACACAAGCTGTAGCTGCCCTGTTCAGCCTCCCTGGACTCCCACCCACAACCTGCCCATTTAAGCTCAGGTCTGGACATCCCATCCTTGCTTGTGTGGTGGGATAGATGACCTGTGTACAACTCTGTCTCCTGCATTCCAGGTTTGCTTGCTGCCTTCCTGGCTGCCCCTTGAACCTGCACTACAAACAGCCTTGTATCTAGCCCTTTTTGCTGGCTGGACCTTGAACTCACGTGATAGTCAGCCTTGACCCTGGTGCTCTCCTACAGCAACACCTGGCTGCACCCCCCGGACGGACCATGAACTTAGTTCAATACCCAGGTCTATTGGTGAATTGTGGCCCTACCACCACCTAGACCTACTGGGCTGTGGGACTACCCTGTTGCTGGGTTTGCTGATTGTCTCTGCTTGCCTGTCTTCGCACATGCTTTTAGCTCATCCTCCCATGTGGCAAAAGGCACTTGTTTCTTGGCACTGCCTAACTTCATCCACCAACTTGATAAGCTCACAGCCTCAGACCCAGCTTTGATGTACACCTTCATTGTACACCAACATTTTTCACTCCTGGAAAGATGGTACAGCTTCATGCTATTTAGCTATATCTCTTGTGAGACTTCAGTGCATCCAGCAGAAATAAATGTTTTTCAAAAATGTTACAGCTTTTCAAGATACCTTTTATTACTGTAGGGATATTTACATAATATTACGTTGGTTGTAGTCAAAGACCTTCACTAAGGATTTGGCCCCAAACTCTGCAGTTATTAGCAGTAATGTGTGGGAGTCTGTCTGTGTAGAGTCACTACAAGCTTTTGTGGGTAAACAAAATACTTTCTTACTCAGTGTTACACTTAAAAAAAATTATCTCAAGTCTGAAGCTCCAGCTGCTTGTGATGGATGATATGATATTAGATTATGATGATCTATTTTTGAATGCATACCTTAGTTAATAAGTTTCTGTGTGAACATCTAAACCTGGCATTCAGGGAACAGCCTTTACATTTTAAAGTATAGCATTTTAAAGTATAGGTTCATTCCTAAACCAATATAAATTTACAAGCTAAAAGTATTGAAGAATAGTAAGATCTTACATTAATTTATAGAGTGCAAAACATGCCAGTACCATTATTGTAACACCTTCTTTCAAGGTTTTTTATTCTTTATTATTGAATAAATTAAACAGGGTGAATTCTACCCCAAAGAATTAACAGGATTGTGCAAATACTTGTATTTTTAAAGCACATAGGGTTATAGAACTTTACAATATTATCTTGTCAGGTTTCATACTTCTCTACACATGAATACATACATAAACACTACCATATGTAGATGATCATGGCTGTACGAGATCACATAATTATTTAAAAAAGTATTCCAGTGGTAGAAGTTACAAATATTCTTGGTTTTGTGTGCCCATAAAATAAATGCAGCTGCAGTAACCAATCTATGATTCTTTCAAACATCATCAGAAGTCATATGACTGATTTATCCTTTTATCTATCTGTGGATAATCATGTAGAAGCTAGGCACACAGGAATGCCGAGCAGATAATATAATTGGTAGTGTAAATCTGAGTGGGTAGGCAGTTGGATTTTCTTCAGTCAGTTCTTCCTAGCCACTGTCTTTGAAGCTGTAATCCTTCTGAGCCAAGCACGGTCTCAGGTTCCAAACACACATTAATACCACGATAAGAAACTTGCTGCAGAAAGGTTGTGCTGCATTGGGATGCAGCCAAACTGGCTATGAAGTTTTCTCGTTTGTTTCAGTGCAAAGTCAACAGCTTTCCAGGGTGATTTTAAACAACCCAAGCTATTTTGCATGAAATGCATAAAGAAAGCTCAAGTCTTGCATCAGGTCAGCTCTGGACATGGTATCTTTCACAAAATTTGTGATCACAGGCTTCTGGTGACTGCTAATTGTTCTTGTACATGGGCTGAACTGGGATAGACAGTGTGTTCTGGAGTGCAAATGACAGGAAGAGGAGAAGACACACCAGATGATGGCATCTGTTTTACTTTTGTTTATGGTTTGACTTCATTCAGTGGGGCATGTGTGTCCTGGAGATCAGTGGAGTCAGCAGGTTCCTCACAAACACACAGACATTAGGATCAGGACCCAAGTTTGTATTTTCTCGTGCCCAGTGTTAGGTAGAACATTTAAAAATTTTCTTTCTATTTAAATGCTCTAATACAAATATTATCTTCTTTAAAACTAGTGAAGCTGCAAGAGAGTGAAAGCTAATAAAATTCTTAGTTTTCTTTTGATAAATGTTGCTTATGCCAGGTGTGTTTAAATGACATAATCTAAGAGACATCAAAATCATTTGTTTCTACTAATTTTCATTAATTTCTATAATCAGACATTGTTAATACCATGCCTAAAAATACAGGCAAATAGTCTCACACTTTCCTGAGATGAGCTGACATAGAGTTTCGTAATGACATATGCATTCCTAAGTGTAGTATTTCACCATTCTCCAGGTCTAAAAATAATTTTAAAAAAAGTGGCTAGTAAGTGATATTCTTGCTTTTCTCATTTT
This sequence comes from Formicarius rufipectus, assembly GCA_013399695.1. Taxonomy (NCBI): domain Eukaryota; kingdom Metazoa; phylum Chordata; class Aves; order Passeriformes; family Formicariidae; genus Formicarius; species Formicarius rufipectus. The sequence continues at coordinate 111,964 of VXAU01003160.1, forward strand.
ATGAATCTCCCATTTCCAATGGAAATGAAACATTAAATAAGTAACCTTTGGTCTTTCTGTATTTCTTCTGATCTTTATGATATTATATTATTGAAAAATATATTTTATATTCCAGATGTAGTAAACATACAGTGAAATTTTAAATTTATTCAAGTTACACAAAGCTTGTTCAACCAATTAGTTGTATACTAATTTTTGGTTGCTGTATATTCAAAATCTGAAATTCTTAACTCTGTTTTCAGTTTCCTTCCTTCCTGCCTTCCTGCCTTCCTGCCTTCCTTCCTGCCTGCCTTCCTGCCTTCCTGCCTTCCTGCCTGCCTCCCCCCCTTTCTGCCTCGCCCCCATTGGACTTTGTTGCAAAGATAGCCATACTTGAATATTTAGCAAACTCATATTGTAAAATTGGTCCTTTTACAGTTGCAAAGCATGAAATTACTCTGATGCTGTTGTACTCTGGTCCATGTAAGACAACGAGCATAAACGAGGTGCAGGTGTTGACTAACATCAACTGAAAGGTAGAGTCCATGTTGAGGCAGACTTTCTGCTAGCAGATTCTTATTGCCTGTAGCTGATCACAGAATTTATTCCAGACTATCTGTGCATTCTTTTAAAAAGACAGATTACAACTTTCTGTGCATATGCACTTGTGCATGAAATCAGTGACAGAGATGTTATTTCTGTATAGGCACACCACAAGGCTTTATCTTCTTGTCTTCTGCCAACTTTGACACTACCAGGAAATAAGTTCCCAAGGAAAGAGACAAGTCAGTCAGTTAAAACCCCAGTTCGAATTTATGAATTAAAAAACAAGAGAACACCAAGCCCACCCTGGAGCCCAAAGAGTGAATTCTGATTAATCTGAAGCCTAAGGAGCCAGTCCCCTTCCATTTACAGGTGGTAATAAAATAGTTAGAATAATTAATCTCTTCTACCTCTGCAGCTAAAATTCTTCTGTGGGAAAAACCATACCAAGAAAAAATAAGGCTTTGAAGAATGAGGGGAATACTTTATCCCAAAATGTTGTGTTTATGCTTATTTTGCTAAAGCTTATTGATTCATTTTGTCATGAAGATAAAGTCTTCAGGCTCTTCAGGCATTAACATGCTCATGAATGTTGTGAACAATCGTCCTGTTATTGTTTAGTTTGTTTGTTTGTGTATTTGTATTGTTTCCCAAGAAGCTGTTTTTCTATTTTTTACTTTTTCTCACAGGTGGTGTAGAAGATCTGTGGTGGTTGTTGTTGTTTTGGTTTTTTTTTTGTTTGTTTGTTTTTTTTTTTGTTTTTTTTTGTTTTTTTTTTTTTTTTTTTTTTGGGGGGGGGTTTTGTTTTTTTTTTTTTTTTTTT
>VXAU01003160.1:124349-239527 GCA_013399695.1 Formicarius rufipectus
TTCCCTTCCCAAACCTTCCCTTCCCTAACCTTCCCTTCCCAAACCTTCCCTTCCCAAACCTTCCCTTCCCAAACCTTCCCAAACCTTCCCTTCCCAAACCTTCCCAAACCTTCCCAAACCTTCCCAAACCTTCCCAAACCAAACCTTCCCAAACCAAACCTTCCCAAACCAAACCTTCCCAGACCTTCCCAAACCAAACCTTCCCAAACCTTCCCAAACCAAACCTTCCTTCTTTTCTTTCCTTCCTTCTGTCTCATTCATTTTTATTCAAATATTTGGAAAAATTGTCATCCCTGTTCTTATGCTTCCTACTGTCCTCCTGAAAAAAAACCAAAACCACAACAAATCCCTTATAAGAAACACAGAGGAACATGTTTCTTGGAGTTGGTGAGAATAACCTTTCTTTTGGTAACTCCTCTTCTAAGCATCTCCAGATTTTATTGCTTTCCATGGAGTAGTTTTACAAAATACTGGGTTAGTCATATTATTTGTCTGTGAACATGGCTGTCTGGTTTTCATTTGAGGAGGAAGTAAGTGAGTTTTCACAACCTTTCTTGACAGAAACTGGTTTAAAATCTAGGTGATTAAAATGGAAAATAAACAGAAATAGAGATTCTCAGTTTAGAAATGTATTAATAGAACATTAAAGTTGGGATTTATACCTATAGCTAACGGAAGATTCATCTGTGTGTTTGTTGTGACATTTCTGCTCATTGTTATCTAATGAGGCAAGACAACTTTCTGGACAAGTATCTGTAATGTGGACTAATAAAAGTAAAATAGTATGTTGAAATGATATTAGTGAAAGGATGTGTCACATTTTCTTGGTTTGGGGCTTTGCTCACCTCTTATGGGTAAAGGAAAGGAAAGAGATGAAGGGAGTGGAATTTACCTTCATCTTTTGCAGAAGATAGGAGATGTAATGGTTTAATGAAGTCAATGTTTTAATGACTTCATGATCCACAGCTGTCTTGGAAAGAGCAAGTTACTTCTTGACTTTCAGTCAGGAGAGTCCCCGGAGGTGTCAAGAGAGAAGGTGGAGTTGCATGAGCGCTGGTCCATTTGCTCATGGAGGTTCCATGTTGTGGTTGTCAAAGAAACTTTTCTGATGGGGCCAATCTCTAGATCTGTGTAATCGAGTTCATTACATTAATGTAACATTGATAATTTCTCTGAGAAGGCTCCAGTACATGTGAAAGGATACTATGTTCCTTCCCTGTGTTGTTTCTCTGCCCACCTGGGAGCAGAGTGAGGGTGGCAATTGTAGGGCAGGGAGACAGTTCAAGGAGTATAACCCCACATGGAAACTCCCTTTTCTGTGTATGCAAAGAACAGGGGCTAAAATTCGTGTCAAGACAGAAAATAAGGAACTTGTTTCTCACTGGAGTAAACTAAGAAGGGAGAAACATGAGAGTTTGTATCCGAATTTGCCTATTTCAATTTGAAAGCATAATGGAAGTAAGAGTGTTAGGATGAGGTTCCTTTACAAATGTGCTATTATCTGTACAATTTTTTTTCCATACAGCTTTTTGAAATGAATAGAACTGTTGTTGAATAATGAAATAAATGCATCACTAAAGTAGTTGCATAATGTTCAGATAGATATGCCTTTCTGTGAGCAGAATAATAGGTGCTACTCTGACTCCTCTGATTCATGGTAATCAGTTATCTGTGCTTAATAATATGTTCTAGCACCAGATACACCTGTGAAAATGCCAAGGAGAGGCACTATTTCTTTTTTTTTTAAATCTCATAATGAAATTCCATCTAGAATGGATTCCCAATAGGATATCTTAACCCAGAAATCCAGAGATATCTAAAAGTAGCTTTAAAAAATGAACAAAAAATGATAATAATAAAAGAGCCTGTTTATATTTCATGTAGAGGAAAATAAGTTTATTGTTTGTTTATTTTTGTGTGTTTTTTTTTTTTTTCCCCCCCATATACACAAAATTTCCAGTATTATCCATGTCAGGAAGGTGAATACTGTAACCCCTTCGCTGTGTGGAACTACTTGTTTACTATGGTCCATGTGAGCTTTTTTGACCATGCATACAGAATAAGGAATTCTGCCCTCAAAGCCTTGCAAAGTCTGGTGCCAGTGAATACATGAGGATAATGGTGCTAAGAAAAATTACTTGTTTTTGACCCATTGCCTCTTTATCTCCTTTTGAGTGACTAGTGATAACATCACTGTCCACATGTATTCCTGCAGGAGAGCTTTTAATCACAGCTTTCCTGTACTGAGTGGCTGTGCACATTATGGACACACAGGTGCTGTCATGTTAAAAGACGATGAAATGATTTTTGCTCCAAGTATTCTCCCGTCTTTTACTTTTTTCTACAGTGTATTCATGTAAATGGTCTTTCCAACTTCCTTTATTTAATAATGTATAAGCTGTTACATCCTGCTATTGAAATTATTTTTTGCTTAATATTGAATGAATATGCATTATACACAAGACTATAATATGCATTATACATAGGTACTGGGTGTTGTTAGTTGTTTTTCAAACAAGTTACATATACACACACGCATATTTTTACACACACTCACACACACACACACACATATATATATATATGTCTTACCTTATATAGTTGTTGATGTCTGCCTTGATCATTCTACCCTGCTAGTGTCAAAATAGAATCCGTCATGGTTATTCTTGCTCAACGGTGACAAAGGAGTAGAACTATCAAAAATGCACTGATACACAGGGAAAGATATAAAATCAAAACATATTCTTAGGTATATTAAGAAAAAATTACTGCATTGAACTTAAGGATCCGTTCATATATGAAGTGAGAAACACATTAGTTCTGAAGAAATTTTGCAATTTCTGTTTTAAGGAGCAAACAGTTTTCAGAACATGAATTGTACAATTCGTTGGTCAGATTGATTTTCTTGAATTACGGTCAAAACTATCTTTTGGATGGTTAGTTAGTAACATCTTCCTGTTCTTGTGTCTGCAAAATGAGAGCTGCTTTTAATTTATGCAAGAAACCTAATCAAAATAGCCTATACTGTAGCTCTGAACCAGATAAGGATGCAATATTTTTGGAAGCAATTGTATATTTATTAAACAACAGTGATTTGCCTTTATTTTTGTGTTTAAACATTTATTATTTTATTCTCGTTTTCCAGAGACACTTCCAGAGACACTTCATTACTTTGCTGTTTGTTTTATTGCTGTTTCAATATTAAAATAATCCCCTGCTACTTATACATAGAAACTAAATATGGGTTATAGTTGTGACCAAAAGTGAAAATAAACTCTCACTGGATTATGGCACCTCATATATGAAATTATTAAGGTCACTTATGATCTTGTGAAAGAACGACCTTTGCATCCAAGAGGAGTGGGAAAGGGCAAAGGCAACACAGCTTGTTTTTCTACTGCACCCCATTTGTAGGCAACAGTACTGCAGACGAATATGCAGTAAAAAGAAACAAAGTCTGAAAGTTAATACCCCAGGCGCCAAACACATGTCTGTGAAAGAGGAATGCAAGCAGACATTTCTTTGTGCAGTACATTAATTCCTAATGGGCTCTTTCTCTTTTACAAAGATCAGATTATTGGACGCAACAGAAACCAGTCTCAGGCAATGTATTACCTGTCTGGGTGTGTGAAGAGTAATGACATAGCTGGGTTTTCTTGCTATATAGTTAACATCAGTAAGCGATTAATACTTCCATTGGTAAGACATGGACAACCAATAGGTCAACTCTGGCTGTGTATAAATCTGGCTTTTTATACTACTAGAGTATTCTTAACCTCAGAGTGCTGGGTGTCCACCAGAAGGATAGGGTGTCAAGGAGGATGCTCACACAGAGGATCATACCCCAGCTGGTGTGTTGTTCCATATGGCCCTCGATTTTTCGGTGTCCTGTTTCCATTTTTAATCAATGATGATGTGATAGAAAACATCAGGTTGATAATTTTAGTATCTGAATCTGGGGCATGACTCAGTCATAGAGTGTGAAATCAGTGCAATCTTGCCATAGCCTTCAGTGAATTTTGCCATGGGAGAAGCCAAGTCTGGTCAGAGCCAGTGGAAGGGTCACTAACTTGTGCCCAGGGCCCAAAAGAGAAGTAAATGACTTTGTACTTGGCCTCCCTGCTCCTGAACAAGTGCACAAATTGTGGCCAGCTGCAATGGCAGTTTCTTGCTGTGGCCAGCTGTCCAGTAGAGGCCATCAACCCACATCCCTCACAGCCATCAAACAGCTGACAAAACGTAGCAGGTTTTCTGTGCTGTCACCCACAGCTGAACTCATACAAGAATCTGTGAGGTTAAAAATAATAAGCAAATCCTTGAGTATTTGACTCTTTTATGACATGTTTTCTTTATAAATTGAGGCTCTTAATTTAGATTTTGGACTATTTTGTACTGCTGTTTTCATATACAAACAAAGAACTACACAGTTTATAACTGTGTAGGACTTCAGTTTGCAGTTCTGATTCATAACATTCTTCCCCTTGTTTCTAAAAGTAATTTGTCTCGACTAAGAACCACAAAATTCCATAAATCCAAGTTTATTCAGGATTTAAACTATAATAAACAGGTAGTGTAATAGTATTAGATTAACATTTGTCTAGGGAAGATGAATGGAAGAAGAGTAATTGATCCTGGAATTTCTCACTGCCTTATAAAATAAAAAAATTAATTTTTAGATAAATAAGTAACTTTTTCCAGAAAGGAAATTGGTAGCATTCAGTGCTGCTGAATTTGTTTTTCAATGATCCTTTATGACTAGATTTCTGCACAAATATATATTCGGGATATATATCATGTGATTAGCATAGTGTGAATATTACAGATCTCACATAACCATGTTTATTATCTTTCTTCAGATTTTTTCCTTGAACATTTTCAGAACAAACTGAGAATCCTAAGTGGTAAATGTAACATTTTTCACTGGTGATTCTTATTGAAATTGCAGTGTTTTGTACCATGCAGTGAGAATAAATATTTTGAAGAGCGTCTAATAAATATATGGTCTTCCTAGATATTTGATTCAGCTGAGTCTTGTTGACTCTGACTATACCATTGACTGTGAAAATTTTGAGGGAGAAGGGGAAAAGAAGATTCTCAAATTTATACCTGATAGCTTTTTCTCACTCATCATTCCTCTGTGAAAGAGTGAAGTTTGTTCACTACAAAGGTGCAGGATGTGAAATCTCCAGATGCTCAGAAAAATGTATTTCAGTGTTAAGTAATTAAATCTGATGGGTGGAAATGGCCTTCAAAGGCTATTTTCTTCCCTTGAACAACAAATGCTGTAATGAGGTATTCTTGATTAGCCTATGAATTATGATTTTGTCTAGGCAATGGGGCACTGGTTACAAATGCACCCTCCAGTCTAGCAACCATCATGTGATCATGAACCAAACTTGGCCACCTGAAGTGGCGTAGGGTGGTTCGCTTGGTCCACAATGAAATGTTTGGTTAAGACTTACCTGTCTAGGATGTGCCTGAGTCATGTTGGCTGCAGTTGTAGTACTTTTGTTGCCAAGAGGAAGCATAGTAACTCTTACAATATACAGTTTGGAAAACTGTGGAAAAGTGGGGAAAATGGAAATGACAGATACGCAATGGGCAGGAAAAAAAAAATCCCACTCTTGTTTCTTGGCTACCCTTATATGTATATCTAGAGATGGAGCAAAATCTTTTGGGGAAGCAATTCAGCATATTGTGATAATGTTACTCTGAGAAAAAAAAAAACCTAATATGTAAAAAAAAAAAAACAAAAAACCCCACGAAAACAAAGAGAGCAACAATGGATTTGAAACAAATCATTCCTTATTTCCAACCTCCAAATGAGACTCCTGAGTACATGATCCTTGTATTTCTTGTACGGATGGAATAAATTACTATTCTTACTTCCACTATTCTTACTTAATGGTGTAGCATTTTAAACTGTTTAATTTATTGCTGGTCATGCTTTTGAAATACTTTGTAAAAGTTACCTTTTATTTTTTTATTTTTTTTTCCCTTTTCCCCTCAGGCTTTGCTCTCTCAGCTTACATTAGTTTCTGTTGCTTTTTTATCTCCACTGTTGCACTTTGCTGGATTCCTTCCGATTTGTGGTTGTCATTCTGGTATTGAGGTATCCAGATCTGTACAGAGAGTTATACAAGAAATATCAGCATGTCCTACTTCTGTACAAACAGGACAGAATTATAAATTTTTAGACTTGTAAACATTTTGACATTCAGTATCAACAGAATCTTTTCTAGTAAGGCTGCTGTTTCTCAAAGGGTGTAGTAGTTATTTCCTAGATGTACTTTTTTTTCCCTAAACTGAATCCCACTTGTTTATTTTCAATCAGAATTTTTTATCTCCTGGTTTTATTTGTGATCACTATTCAAATTATGATGTTCACCTTGCATCTCACTCATCACTAGAAGCGTAACCTCCTTTGATGACCATGATTGCAATATCTACATTTCACACCATTCCCAAAAAGGACTTCTGTGTTGCTTACTACTTTTTCCCATCCTTCAGCCTAGGAAACTAGATACAAATGAGCTTTCCACTGATCCATGGGACATTCATAAGCCACTTCCAGCTTTTTAGTGCTTCCTAGTCTCTCAGGAGATTTGCTGTCTGTAGTCAAGCAAAAGCAAAGGCCAGTGCACAAATTAGAAAAAAGAGAAGGGACAACAGCTCTCAAGTCTGTATGAACTCTTCTTCAAGGAGCTGAAGGTGACAGACCCTGGGGAGCAGTCAGAGCCACCTCTGGCACACTGATCCTGCCCTTCCAATCTGTAGGAAAGTAACCCAAAAGTCCTGCCTGGATACCTAGTAGCAGTTGTGCCAACACTCCCTTTGAAGTTCTCCTCTGCTATCAGTCCTCTTACAATAATAAAGCTGTTACCCAACACAAGGAAGCCACAGGTACAGGATACAGTTTTCCTTGGAGTTAGAGCTTAATGGTGAAATGTGCTCCCACAAGATGTATGGATGGCATGAACCTCCTTACTCTCAGGGCTAATTGCAAAACTCTTCCCTTTGATTTCATACTTACCTAAGACTCTCTTATATGCAACACACAAGGTAGTTATTCTAGTAGTTGGAAGGGGCAAAGAGGATTTGTGTTTAAGTATTTTGATTGTATTTTGTTATTACAGTTCTGTGGGTTTTATGCTTACCTAAACAACCAGAAATATTCAAAAATACCCTGGTTAACCGAGTAATTTAGTTAATACTTCAAGGAAGGTTTAATATAACTCCTCTTTTAGAGAAAACGTATTATTCTACAAATTAAATTATACAGTTGAGCTCCTCAGCCGATAGGAAAGAGTGGACAGGGCCTAAGTCTCAGGACTACCTGAATCAGTGCAATCCACAAAGTTGCATGGTGCATGAGGCTGCTGGGGTAATTATCCATGTCAGCTCCCTGCCATTGGTGCCCACTGGGCTCTCCCCCTGAGTACAGGTTAGGCCACTGACCATCACCCACCTACCCACGGAGCTGTGAGCATGGAGGGCTCCAACCCTCCATGGGGAGAGTAAGCCTCCATTGCACTTGGAGAGCAGGTAGATGTTAAGGGCTGAGCTGTGACTCTCTTAAGTAAGGCTGTTTTCTAATGTGCTGATTTTACCTTTATTGTCAGGAGTAAGAATGATGCAACCACTCAGAAATGCTGAAGCAAAAAAACCCTTTAAAAGTAATTGCTTCCTCACTTTGTAAATGGCCTGCTCTTTAAGCACTAGAAATCACTGTAATTAATCCTTAACTCAAGTTGCTGTATCTATGTTACAGTTATGTTTACTTAACCGTAAAATGCATTATTCTTTACAAGGTAATGGCATCTGTCCACAGTGTCCGTGACAGGCACAGGCAGCTCTAAGCTGAAACATTAGGCAGAGTGTTATAAAGTTAGTTAGGTGCCAATATGTTAATTAATTAATCACAGGCGTGTTTCAAAGCATTCTTCGTACCTCAGGTGGGGCTCCTGGGCTATTATGAAACGCCAAACTTCCCCTGGGGCTTTGAGGATTGCACTTCTAAATTCCTCAGAAGTTCAGGGAAGTAAAAGGGTATGTTTGTGGTGTGAGTCACTGAAATGAGGCTGGAGATAAAGATTGTTTTGTTTTGTTTTATTGTGGGGGACGAAAGCAGTAACCAGCCAGCAGAGCAGTGTTTCAGGAAGGAACTAGGTGGAGGGCAAAGATGAGCCTGTTTTTTTCTAAACACACCTAATTTTTAATTCAATTTTTTAGTTTAATTTTAAGTCTCTGGTGTATAGAGCCAGTCTTCTCTCAACTTCTGGTTAGAAACACATGGTTACCCTTTGTGCCAGCAACTTGAGTATTACAAGGCAACTGAATATATACCACTTTTACTGTTCAGTACCAGGGACTCAAACCCAATGAATTTTCTTCTGGGTTTATGCAAGCAAAACATTGTTTTCTCATAGCTTTTTGTCTGTGAGCCTGTGAGGTACCTGCAAGGTTGCATCTATAGATCCCTTGACAATTCCTTTTTCACAGTAACAGAAGAGTTGCCTATCAAATAACTTTGTTTCATTTTAGTGGAGGTCTGGGCTTGGCAGGACATATCATGAAATTCGGAAAGAAAAAATAAAAGAGACAAAGGAAAGTGGATGATGATTATGGGATTTCCCATTATTTTTAAGCCACAAAACTCTAGATGGGTATGTGTTGAAGCAGTGTAATCCAGCAAGGGTAGTTCCTGAACTCTGTAGCTGCTCAGCCCTGTATCACAAGAGCAAGGCATGAGGAGACACCTGAAAGGAGCCTTGGTGAGTCTGACACCTAAAAAGGACCACACCAAGTAGGGACTGTGATGTGCTGGAGACCTGAAAAGAGCTGTTAGCAGGACTGAGCTGAGAAAATGTGACTGGTGATGTCTGCATGCAGATAGTGATCCCCACTGTTTCATCCCAACCTCTCATGCAAGAGAAAAAAGGTAAGTGAGTTGTGGGCCACCTGCTCTGCCTAGAACTTTTACTTGAATTGGCAGGAAGAGTAAGTGTAATGGAATTTTTTAAAGGGTTGGGCAATTCTGTTTATATCTGACTCACATTGCATGTAGATTCATGAAATATAAAGCGATTCCTGGGTTAGATACAGAAGAGAACTGCCTTGCATGTCAGGACAGAACTAGTACTATGTGGCATGTTAGGGCTGAGGGAAGGTCACTCAGTTTCGAATTTTTTCTAATTACCATTCCCACTCGGTATCTCATGCTTTACCTGAGGCGAAGTTGTGTAACACCCTGGGAAAGCACTTATGCTTTCCCAGTGAAGGTGCAGAGAAGAGACAGCGTTTAGAGAACCCCTCCTAAGTCCTGCACAGCTCAGCCTGGAATATGTTCAGGCAGGACTTTGGGAGTGCATCCAGTCCTGCATAGATATCACTGATGGAGCAAAAAGATAGCCCAATAATTGGTCTCTTAACTCTGATTCAAAGAGTTCTCAGTCCGCTGGAGAAATGAAAAAAGCAGGAAAAGTTTTTCCTCCTTTGGAAACTTCACATAAGTTTCTTAGAACAAGGTCTTTGAGATCTAATGTGCAGTTATAGTGCTTTGTGAAAGGTGCCTTGTTTCTGAAGAAATAAAGACTTCAGCAGAACTTTAAATATTTTGCTTGCATTCTTCCAAGATTTTAGTTGCTAATTTAAAAAATATATCATCAGGAAAGGGAGAAAAATTCAGATGAATGCTAGTGTGAAATAGGAACAACCTTTCACCTATATTTGTTCTGCGCTAAGCATGGGAATACAGGCATAAGCTCAAACAAATATGGAAAGGGAGTGGCTTACTGAAAGCCTTATAAATAATAAGTACAAAGGTATCACAAAGGGATCTTTAAAACTGGTAGAGCATTTTGTAACCAGGAAAGATTTGGCAAGGTTCTCTTATTTACACTCTACTGGATTCAGCTGTTTTTAGCTGTTCTTTTGTTGCTTTCAGCTGAAATGGCTAAACGCAACCCCTCAAGGCAACTCTTCTTTTATTGATTTAAAATTGATGGGTATTACTGTGTATTCCTCTTGTGTGTTCTAGGAGAATATCCTGGATTATACAGTTAAACAAATAGTCTAATAAAGAAATTGACTTTCTTTTCTTACTTCCTTTTATGCCCCCCTTCCTTCCCTTTTCCTGTTATGGTCATCGTAGAAGAAGTGTATAACAAATACAGATCTGTTAAAAACTCTGGAGTTAAATAATGTAGAAGAAAGGGATGCAGAAACAAAAAGCTGCTTTATGTAGTTCAGTTTTGAGTTTTAATACTGTATTTTATTTAACTTCTCTACAACTGTTCTGCCAAGTGGCCCTTAATTTACAGAGCTGTCATGTACTTGAATGCATTGGAACAGCTTGTTTGGAAAAAAACTACAGGACAAAACTCAGTTTTATGTTACTGGAAAGATGTGTGCTTTCTTTCAGTATCAGCAGGCAATCAGAGTTTCTATGGACCTGGTGCTAACAGAGTTATAACAGCATGAAACTAAAATGATATGGTGATGAATGACCCTGCAGGCTGGGGGAATCAGAATCATGTGCTTTGAAACAGGATGGTGTTTGGTAGCCAGGGAAGATCCTGCCACTATATTTTGTCACTATTATGTTCATGTTCTGAGATTCAGGAAGAGCCACACCTCAGACACTTCATGGCTTGACACTGCAGGATGATAACTGACTATCATTTTGCATGTTTGATGAGCACTTTGATATAATACTCTGGGTTGCACTTGCCTGTTGCAGCTTGTGTTACATTTCAAGCTTGTGATCACAAGGAGAAACTAAATTGTTGCACCTCTGTCCATTGGTATGGATAGAGTGGGTTTTCTCGGGAACCGTCTCTGAATAATTCTGGATGGATTCAGATGTGCAGACCAACAGCATATTTACATTAATAAATAGTGTGGCTTTATGACTAATTAAAATCTTTACCTGTTACTTAAGTCTTTATGCTTTCTTTCCATTGATAAAGACAAGGAGACCACAAGTTCTCTGGGAGCCAGAAGGAAATGCCCATTGATATTGTGGAGTCAAGGACTGACCTCTTATTGCTAAGGACAAACAGAAAAGCCGATAGGCGAGTGAATTAAGTGGGAAAGAGGAACAGAGTCTGCATCTCTTTCAGGAAATGAATTATTATGTAGTAATTTATTCTTGAAGCTTAATTATTTTAATTAGATATTACATAGATATCTACCTTGCTCTTCAAAAGTGGCCTGGAGGACATAAGTTGCTGCCATTTTTGTTTGAGCTTGGCAGACATGGGGGGTCCTTCATGCCCCAACAGGCACTCTGACTGCTTCTGAGCTGGGTTTTTACTCTTCCACAGGCCATGAGTGTGGCATTGATGATGGCCTGCATTCACCTGTCATACTTCCCACGTTAGTCACAGGATGAATGCAAGAGGAAGCAGAAGGCTTATCTTCCACTTTGCATTTCCCTCTTTACTGTTTGATAGTCCCAGTTTCCCTCGGTCTTACAGAAATACAGCAGTGGTGCTCTTTTGCTGTAATGGGTTGTGACTACATCTCCCCGCAGTGTGTTGAAGGGCCACAGCAGAAAAAGCCTTGGAAATAGTAGGCTTCTATCTCCAAGATTAGAGCTCAGAATGTCTGTGTTTAAAAAGATGGGTGAAACATTTCAGCAAAACTTGATTTTACTGTGCTACCAGCCCTGCAGACAGCAGCATAAGAAGATGGACTGCTTCTGTGGGAAATATTTTAAGTGACTTCTTGCATTACCTTAACTGACAAGAGGCAGAATCAGCTCAGTGATTTTTCTCCAGCCTGAATGCGTATTTCTGGGGAAACATGGCACCTCTATGCCGCCTAAGTGTGATCAGAACCTGTATCCAGTGTATCTCACAAGCAGTTCAGTGTTAAGACTCAATCCTAGAGGTGCATGTAGTCCCTGCACTGAAGACTTGCACCTTTATTTGGATTGTAATTGCATCTGAAGGGCTGTGATATACAGTCTGTGAGACAGAAGCAAAACCATATGTCAACTTCTGAAGTCAACTTCAGAAGTTCCTTCCAATCGAGAGAGTATGGGGGTATAGGAATACTGGAAGGATGGGCAGCATACCTAATTGTTGGATGTGGCCTGGCAGGGTTGATACTTTGCTTCTGGTTGGTAGAGAAATCTGCCCTTCCTCTGGGTTCAGTTGTCCAGTATGGTTGATTAGAATAAACCATTTTGTCTTCTGAATTGATTGCATGGTCACCTGAGTTCCTAATTTATACCCATATGGACTTCAAAGGCCTCTTCCTTGTTCAAAGTTTAAGCAGAGTTCTTTCTACCTGCTTATGCTGTCTTTGCAATGTCAGATCTTTCAGGCCATGTCCACCTGGCTTGTATCAGAAATGATTTTTGCAGGAAAAAACTTGCTGTCCTTCAAAGTGAGCTGCAGGTTTTGGAGTATACAGCTTGGCTGAATTTCTTTTGCATGAAGCTAATCCTGTCAATGCTCTCCAGAAGCACACCTAATGGGACACAGAGTCAGGATAGAACTCTTCCAAGGGAAACTTTGAGATGTGCATGGAACCTCATGCAGTGACACTCTTGCTCTACGGGTCTTCCACTCGGGACAGAGGGCTTGCAGGCAGAGATCTTCTTCCCATTCTGTGTTCCCACTGTCTCTTCTCTCTTCCTGCAGCTCCCTTCCAGTCATTCCAGATTTCTGTTTGCATTCTTTAAATCCTTCTTAAAAACCTTTACAGTTATGTTCCACTCTTGCTTTCCACTCCTGAGCAAACTAGCTCTGAACATGGGGAAAGATGAAGTAGAACACAAGGTAGTCAAAAAGCTATAGGCCAGGTGTCTCCATTGTCTGGGAAGAATTAATAAGCAAGACAAATGTGACGACTGAGACCTTAAGAATTTTTCTATCTATTTCCCAGTCTTCACCAGCCATGAGTGCTGCCCTTTCAGCTGGATTAATGTTTCCATCAGTTTTTTCAGATATGTGTATTTTATTAAATGTAAAGGGAGCTAGGATACAACTCTCTGGGCTGAGGTCTCCATTACCCTGGGTACTCACAGAAGGGTGTGTATGCGATTCCCACTGTCCTGCATGACTAAAGTGCACATATTTTTACTGACGGAAAAGCAGCCAATCCAGTGATGCTGAAGGTAGTTGCAACTTGATTTCTTCATCTGAAAACACTGGGATGTATTTAACCTTGTGTGTGGGAGGGGTATGGGTAATGCTGCAAACATATATGCCTTGGGACTTTTAGGGGAACAAGGTGCTTAACTACTCAAGGACAAGCATGTGCACATAGAGCAAGAATGATTAAACCTGGCTCTGCAAAGGCCTCCTCCCTTCCCTGCTCCTTCTCTCCCCACTTCTCTCTAAAAGGGCATTAAACTACTTCCAACCTACTCATGCAGTTGGGGATTATCATGCTCTGGGGATTGTAATTATTTGAAATCTCTATACTTCCCAAGTTCTGGAGGCAATTATCATTTGGCCTTATGCTTCAAAGTGTGCTTGCTGAGTGTGGAGCTCTTACAACTGTGTGCCTCTAAGATATTCCTTACATAACTCCCAAGTTATGAAAATACAGTGTTTAATTTTTACAGGCGATGAGACAGCTTGGTCTATTGTTTCCTGTTAAATTCACCACACCAAATTCCATCCCATGGGAACTGAAGCCAGTCAGTAACTGAGATGAGGATTTAGTACATTCTTTTCTGTCAAAATTGGGGTATTTCACGTATTTGATAATGCATCTGTTAAAGGGACAAATTCCTGTACAGTGTGTTAGCCACTTCTTCCATATTAAAATCTTACCTTACATGTGTTAGGATTCCTATTCAAACTTATCAAGTTATTTAACTTATTAAAAAAAAAAAAAAGGGGTTTTTTGTTGTTGTTGTTGGTTTTTTTTTTTTTTTTTTCCCCCCCCAGTACTTATTGATCTTTCTTTTTGATGCCATGCCCATTGTGCTACAATGCATCTGGAAAATGGCCCATAATTTTTCTTAAGGCAGGAAATAGTATTTAAGGCTGGACAATAGTATTTTCAATATATATGATCAAAAGATTACCAACTTCATTTTTAAATCAAGTCCAAACAATAACAGAAACTATCAAGGTGCTGCAGTTTGTTTCATAGTTTCTCAGAATATCTCTGTAATTCTGCCTTTATTAGGTATACTTCTTCCCCCACTGCATGGTTTGGGATCTGAACAGATGTGCTACAGCCTGAGAAAGCACAAAACAAAGTATGAAATGAAACAAAGACAGAAGTGAAATATATCTCTAGGGAACAGCTTTAATTAATGGAACTCTGCCTGTATGTTGCCCTAAAACGAGCAATATGTTGAATGAATATGGTGAGCGGAAATACTTGTAGCTCCTTTAATCATAGGTTATTATAAGTTACATGGTTTCCAGGCACCTGAGTTCAGGACGGATAGCCAAGCAGCAACTTTTTTTTTGCACGTGATTAGAGAGGGCAGTTCATTGCCCCTTTGCATTTTAGAAAATAACAGAAGAAAGATTCAGCAATTCATGTAGAATTCCAGGTAGGCATGTGTCACATAGCAGTGTCTTGAGAGACAGTAGTAATGAGTGCTAAAAAAAACCTTGGCCTGGGCATCAATCTGCAGTTCTCAAAGCTTTTGATAACTTCAGTGGAAAGCAGGACCTTTACAACAGGCATGTATACTTTTTTTTTCCGTTAACATATTTCTTGGTGATACTACTTGGAGATAATGAGCTACCTGAAGTAGAGATCTAGTTGTGTATTGACGATACGGTTTTCCTTTAGTTTTCCTTTCCCTTCTATCAATAAAAATGTGTCATTTTGATTCTGCTGAGAGTAGGTTAGGCTTCACAAGAAGCATAATTTACTTGTAAACTTCTGAGGGCTGTAATTGAATGAAGCTTTCACTTCAGGATTCAAGAGAGCCAGCCTTAACTCTCATCTCTCAGACTTTTTACTGACAGTGAAATTTTATGACTAAACTGAATAAAATTTGGGTTTGAAATATAGTCTCTCTGTTCTAAAAGGAATTTGGTATCTTACCCCTTATTTTCTTGATAATATAATACTTACAGTCTTGGAGCAGTTTTAAAGTAAGAAATGAAAGTTGTCTAATCTTAGTGCCAGTGAAGCAATTCCAGTTATAGGATCCTTGGGAAGCCAAAGGACTGAAGTACTCAAGTCCTCTTCTTCCATTGTGTTGCAGTGGCAGGAACACACTCTGCAAATGCTGCAGACTTCTCTTTCTCCCTTGTAGCACGAGGGAAGATGTGAAACAGTGTGCGGAAAGTAAAAGCCTTACAGTCTGTCCTTGCCTTCTGCTCCACTGTTTGTATCGTGTGACAGTCACACAGCATGTCAGGCATAGGTAGGAGCTGCTGAGTTCTTGTGGAAATCAGTGTATAGTTGGGGTAGAAGCTGTCTGAAGTCTCCTGGAAGATGATGACTGTAAAATCTACCTTTGCCTTGGAACAAATGTAAAACACCCTAAAAGACAAAGGCTGATGGCCGTGACATAATTCATTCAGGGCCATCTGAGACAAGAGCTGTATCACTGTAAGGGTTTCAGAAAAGTATAAAAGCAAGGAGTAGAGTGTGTTGGGGGTGAGCTGGATAAAACTGTGTGTAGGCAGTGCAGCTGGGATACCACAAAAGCAGGCAGAGACCGCTGGAGAAAGCCAAGAATGGTCAAATGAGCTTCAGTAATGAGGCCCTAAGAGGAGAAAAAAAATAACAAGGAAAAAGGTCATGCTTTTTGGGTGAAGTGCTGGCTGATGAATAAAAGGCTTGGAATAAAGAGCAAAGAAATTCCTTCTTGCTGTTTGATGATTGTATTAAGAGAAATACAATTTAATGCCCATTTTCAGTAAATAAACAGGGTTGCTGCCCTGTTTATACACAATTCAATCTTCAGTTTCCTCAACAAAAACAATCTGAACATTAGCTAAGGACTCCAGCCCAAAGGGGTAGCAGGAGTCTCCAGTGGGAATAAATAGAGGGTAGGCAGCACTCTTTCAACCCACTCTTTGAAGAGTGAACTGAATACAGCCTTTAAGAAAGCTACAGGTACACAAATATTTACCTATTAGGTCTCTATTCATGATGGGCTCAACCTTATTGTACTTGGTTGTCGCTTTCAGTCCTCCACAGATCTGTGTCCTGATGCATGACCTGCATTCCCAAGCAGTAATTAGAGAACCAGGTGGCCATGCACCATCACTGAGTGTTTTGTAGGAGGGGCAATGGCAAGTTGTGTTCTGCAAAGGCAAAGTCCAGTGTACTGTCTCCAGCACTGGTGGCAGCTCAGAATTTGGGCCCAGATCAACCCAAGACTACTGTTACTGATTTACACCCTGGGAGCCTGTGGTAATGCTAATGAAGGGTTCGGGCCTTGTTACAGTACTTGATGGATTGTCATCTTTTGGAAACACCTGTTGACAGAGTTGCCTTTCTCATTTACCTGCCCTGTAATCAGGATACAACTTGGAAAGGTCTTAATAACTGTCACTTTCACATTGTGACTGTCATGTAGTTTGAGAGTGGTAAACTGTTTTACAGGATTAAGTCCTTGTAATCTTGGATTTGCGGTTTTGTAGGATTAACAGAAATGGTATATTTTTTCAACAGAAGTGGGCAGATGGACTAGGATTAAAGTAAAGAACAGGAATTGTGTTCCAGCCAGATCAGCCTGAAGGAAAGAAATACATTGTTCTGGAGGATTAATTTCCTCCTGGGAATGTGCTAGACTGCCATGAAAACACACCACAGGTAAAGGAAGGAGCTGGGGCTTTGCTTTGCTAGCTGTTTGCAATCTCTTGCATTTTCTTTCTCCTATTGCCAAGGGCCCTGTGTGGAGCAGAAATACACACCAGTCCAGTCCAGTGTGTGGCTAGTGTCTGCCAGAGGAGCGCCTGGGGAGGCAGGCACCAGGTCTGCAGGCAAGAGGTGCTCCCAGGTGCCAATGCTGAGCCTTATATAGCAGCCAACAAAGGCACTATTGACAAGGAAGAGGGAGGCAGAGTTGCAGCCAGGGTGGAGGAACATGATAGCAGCCTCTCAAGGCCAGGGAATCTGTAAAATAAACCACTGGGCAGTGCAAATGTGGAGGTGAGGAATGTGAAACTGGAGTCGAGCTATTTGGGAGCAGTTCCCGTCCAGTGCTACACGAGATGTTACTGGCCAGCAGAAGAGGCATAGCTAGTTGTAAAAGACGCAACAGAGGGAAAAACTCTTTGTTGGTATAAATAACTTAAACTCTGCTCCAATCAACAGCCCACTTATACTGAGGAACACAGACAACACCTGTGGCCCACAGGCCATTGCCTGACCACCTTCCCCATCATAGGTCTGGCCAGGCTAAAAGAATCTGGCAGCCGAGACTCCATAGTTTCTGTGACCTTTGTATGGAGGCACATGGCAGAATGACTTCTGCATCCCAGCCAAGGCTGTGCTCTCTGCTACTCGTGGTTACATCCCAGATGCATTCTTGGCCTATTCTACCCAAGAAGGTTTAAGGCTGAATTAAGGCTGTGCCTGCTGGGAAACATGACCCTGCATTCCCCCCTTGTGCTTTGTTTTGACTCTTGTTTTCAGCCTTTCTGTACTGATCATAGTTAAGTCTCTTGCGTTTTCCTTCTACCAGATCAGGTCTGGTTCATCACAAATACTGGTCCTGGTATAAAGGGAGCTTACAGGTCCATGTAGGTAGAGGGGAGAGGGCCAGAAGAGCATTTCCCCTTTCTAGCACAGCATGTTCCCAAACCTGCCCCTGCTGCTCCCCAAACTGCTCCTTCAGGAGTGGTGGTGTGCCAGTCTCTCTAACCCACCTTGTGGCTATACTCTGCAGATGTCTTCAAGAAAGAGAACATACCAAGAATTTGATCAGAAAAAGCTGCTGATCAGAAGGAAGACAGGAAAAATGTTAAAATCCAGAAATGTCTTTGCAAGTGCTTTACTGTGGAGCTGGAAGTGGGTCTGGTCTCCTCATGCTTCTCAATCCTACTCTTTCTCTACAGCTGCTGACAGAATGGCCCAAAACAGCTGAAAAGATTGACTGGGGCATTTCAACTGAGGATATGTAGAGAAATAAATGAAAATGAAACTTGAATTGGGCAGTCAGTTTTCCTATCAATCCCTATGTTGTGTTATTTCACCCTTAAAAATCTTGCTAATGCTAAGTGTTAAGGAATATTGCTGTTCAGCAAAAGAAAAATAAGAACCAAAAAGAATCAATTCCTTTTGATTCAAACAAGCAAAGTGTGTGGTAGGCAAAGCCCATTGAAAGAACCAAGTCTTCTCATCTGACAAATTTACTATAGGATCAACTTTGTTTATAGTTCATAACATTATTAAATGGAGTGCTCTGAACTGCAGCTGGAGTGTTTATGATAGCAAAGGAACAAACAAACAGAAAACAGAATGAGAACTGTTTTAAAAGCAAAAAGCCTGATTAATATTAAGACAACTGAGCTGTTGTTTAAACAGTGGTTTTAAACTTGATTTAGCTTGTAACAAATTGTAACAGTGCCCACCGCAACATGTCTTATGTCTAATACTTTCCTTTGGGTTGGAATAAAGGAATAGTTCATTCTCCTAACTTGTTCCAGATATAAAAATAATAGTGTTTTCTACTATTTATATTATTAATGAAATTTTATTTTAATAACAAGTCACTATCCTTTGTCCTGTCCTTGAAGAACCTCTGCAAATCTGTGGAACATGGCCAGTAGTTTATTAAACTGGAGGAATGAAGAATACAGCCATAAAAATCTGTTATGCATGACTTATGATTTTCTCAGTTTACATGTGGCATATTTGTATATGCTTCATCAGCCTAAATTCTAATTAAAACTGAACAATAGACTAATCTTTCAGTAACAATGTTCCCGTATTCTCGCTTTAACAGAAATACCTTAATGAACATATTTGTAACTTCTCCTCCAAGTGCTGGATCTCTTCTCCTAGTTTAAGAATTAACAGAACTGATTAAATATTTGTAACCAATAGAGAGTATTTGGCTTATTTGTGGAGTAATTCTATTAATTTTTTATACATATTGAGATGACTTAATTTATACAGAGGTTCTAGAACAGATGTTTTCACAGAAGAAATTGCCTAAATTTGCTATTGGCTTATGTTAACTCATTGCTATTCTTGCTGTTCCTAAGTTTGATTCTGCCTGGACTTTACAGCCACGCTGCCTATCTTTGATTACCTGGATGCTATTATCTGGGAAAAGACAAAATTAATACTTGTCGTATTAGCTGTAGGTTGTGCTCTTTGCCTGATCTCTGAGATTTAAAGACAGTTTAGCAATCTAGTAATCTGAATGAGCTTTTAAAAAAATCTAAAGGAAGAAAAGAAAAGAAACTTATAATATAGAGTACCTTATTCCTTTGTAAACTTCCCTCATTCTCTCATTTTTAGCATTCATATTTTTAGCTCTCAGTGAGATCTGTTGCTTTTAGTTGTGTATTGCTGTAACCTCATGTATGTATGTACATTAATTCATTTTCAGTTAAATGTTCCCAGGAAAGAGTCTCTCTTAAGAAGCACTTATTAATTCTAACTTGCTCAAGGAGTATCTGTCTTACCCAGCATGTCACATCTCTTGTTCTCGCCTGTGGCTCACTGGCCTAGCAATGAAAGTTGAAATCCGACTCTCAACTAAATCATGCTTATTGTGGTACAGCCTAGATTTAAAGAGCAAAACTTTCCTTTCCCCTTTTAAATGTAAAGCAGTGCCATGATATGTGATGACAGTCTTGATGAAGTGACTTAAAGTCTGTTTTCTTGTAAAACAACATGTGCACTTAAACAGAATAATTTCTGTCTTCCTTCTAATATAGAAAACATATTTATTATGTGACTTTCAAACTCCTTTTTAAAGCTAGACTTGCTTGTAAAAAGTTGCTTAAAGCATTGGAGACTGAAATGTCCAGTAAAGTGTTGCTGTTGTGTTTTGCCTGTCAGTTTCTGGTGGAACCACTAGGGATCAAGGGACTGAACAGTTCTAGACTACTCTCTGAGAGGCAAGAATTTTTCTAGCTGTTTTCTTATGTTTCCTCTGACATTTCTCTTGCTCACCTCCCCTGTGTCCCAACCTGTCTGTGTGTCCAGAAAAAGATGGATTGAGATGAGCTCATTTATCTACCAGCAGATATTTGCTGCTAATGATTTTTTTGTTCTATGCTTGCTCGGACTGTATGTAAAACAGTAAACTAGAGATGAAATGACCCACATTATGTTTGTAATCTTCTCTGACATCTGATGTCCATTTAGGAGTTTTGATTTAATTGTTCTTCTGTAGGCTGATAGATATTCATCTGTGATGTGGGATAGGCAGTCCTTAATTTTTTTTTTGATTGTGTATTTTAATTTTTGCTCTCTTGTGCCCAGAGCATAGGATGTACACCAAATTCTAGATTTGACTTCCACTGAAGTTAAAGCAATAAGGGCAGGATATGCCTCTTATGTAAGATTGTATTAATCTAAAGAAGTAGTTGTTCATCCTTGTTCTGTTTTGCCTGCTTTAAATATTATCATGTTAAAAAAAAAAGAAGAAAAAGGAAAAAGAAAAATGAAACCCCTCATATTGAAATCCTTGTATTGAAGATGCATTACAAACCAAAAGTAATTGTTGCCTTTTGGAGTATCCGTCTTGCTTGGTCTCTGTCCCAAACATTTATAATTTCAATCCGAATATCAACACATTTTGTAATAATATGAAAATTCATATGAAGCAGAAGATGAAGAGATGAGAGCAAAGGGAAAAATAGTGTGTGTTTTTAAACCAGGGTACTATATTTTGAGAAAACTACTGTACTCAGTCTCTTAGTTCAGTTGGAGAAGAATCACAAGTCTTTCATGTCAAAATGAAGTGGTTTTCCAACTCGTGCGTTATTCCTCAGAGCTGCTGCCCAGGAAAATGAATAGGAGATTAACAAAGTATCTGGCTGAAAGGGTGTCATTTTAAAAAACGTACTGCTGTGTTTATAGTTGAGCACGATGTACCAATAGATCACTTGAAAGTGTAGAAATGGGAAAAATGGCACTCTTCAGTTGTGGAAAATCCCATTGCTCAGAATTCAGATGTTTTGTAAAGAGAGGAATTCCATTCAGAAGATTTGCCTGAATTTTTTGCATTCTTGTATTATCTCATTCTGCTGGAGGAATGTAAACAGTGCTCATCTGTCAGTATAGCTATTGCAGCTGGATGACTTTTAGGACTGGGATTTTTTAAAAAATGAAGATGTATCCTGAATGTGGTGCTTACAAACTGGCAGCTCTGAACAACAAAATTTCCACTGTGATGGGTGAGGTATGACAGACGATTTGCTTTGTGTTGCCCCATTGCTCTGTCTATTGTGACTTGCTGAGGAAATAATCCCAGGCTGAAAATGTAATCAGATTTGATGCCTGATTTCCTGCTCCACTAAAGTGACCAATTAAGATGCCATTAATTAGAAGTGAGCAAGTACGAAAGCCAAAAATAAAATCCCCTTTTTGTCTCTTTCTAGTACTATTTATTAGAAAAGTTTTGCTTGCAATGATTCAAAATCTTTTGTTTTTCCTGGTCAGCATTGTCTACAAAGCAGAGGTATTGTAATCTGGTATTACTCTGCATCTCTGGCTACCTTGAAGAATGCAATTTTTCTCAACAGCTGTGAGATTTGGACTGAGAATTGCATAGATATTAGTCACCCTTCTGTTTTCTTCATGCTACTTCACCAGAAGTACCCTTAGCCATTCATTCCTAATAATTCCTCTTCTGAGTGCTATGACTCTGCTCTGTTGGTGAAGCCATCAGAGTTCAGTTTAAAAAAGCTCTTTCTGCAGATCAGTCCAGAGCAGTGTAGCTAACTGCTCATCTCAGATGAACTTTTAAAATTTATCATTTATACATCTTGTATTAACCAGAACAGAGCATACGACCATGAACTCAGGACTCAGTACCGGACTGCACATATACTCTGTACATCACATTTCTTCTTTCCATATACCAGCCCAACTCCAAAGTAGGAATTAATCTCTGACTTTCTCTTTCCAGAAGTCCAATTTTTAAGGCAGAAGATGAGAGTGTTGGGTCTGTACCTGGCAAGAATGGGGAAAGTGGTTGAACTTGGTGTCCCATTCTGTACTCAAAACTACTGTGTTTTGAGTTAGGCTTAACCCACTCTAGAAGCAGAGTTTGAAGGTGCTCAGAAAATGCATGAGAGCCTGAGCCTGATTTGACTGATGAGAACTTGGACAACCCACAATTTAAACATCTGGGTGGAGATCTTACAGATGACTTGTTCGAACTTGCATACATAAATTTCTCCTAAACTGCTGTAAGTGCCTATTTATTTATTCATTCAGATTAGGGTCTTTCTTTTGCTGTTCTTCAGCCTTCATCCAGAAAGGAATAATAACAGTAATTTCTGCCTCTCCAGGATGTTGTGTAATGGATATTCAAAGGTTTGGAAGGCACCCATCTATGATGACAGCAGGGGTTAGTATGTAACGAGCACAACGAAGTTACCAAGTCACTGCAGGTTCTGGTCCCGTAGAAGCAAACTGAAGGAATAGTTATTTTTGCCACCTTCTCCAGATGTATCTTTATACTGATGTGAATTTAAATGGAAAGATATTTTTTCTTTATGCATGTCTACTTTTTGATTTCTGTCTCATACACACACCCTGCAGATTTGCCCAGTCCAGCCATGGTAGATGAATTTTTTTTTGATACATGCTGTCATTTCCAAGTAAAGTGGAATTTTCACCTCCTGTAAACAGAACCTTACATAAAAGTAGAAGTACACTTACCTGTCAAAAACTAAAATGTGTGTGTACGTGCATGCACGTACACAAGAGTGAGGCACTTTGTTGTGGCTAGATTTAACACTAATGTATAACATCAACTCAGTCATATAAGTTAGAAGTGTTTTAAAAAAGTATAATCCAATTGTATGTTTCCTTAACAAAAAGAGTAATCCCACTAAATTTTACAACAGTGCTGGTTGAACTTGAGTGCTAATCTATGAACACAGTGTTATAATTTTACAAGAGTAACTGTTCTTAATAAACATCAAAGTGCATGCAATTATTATGTGACTTTAGCTCTCTTTTTCCCACGATACTATAGTTAATCTTGACAACAGATAGCACGAGGTACAGTGATTTAGCTCCTCTGATGACAAAGATTAAAAATAGCCTTGGTTCAGATTGTTCCACTCTGCCATTATCCTCCTTCTTCACTTGGCTCAAGGGGTTGACCTTCACTCTCTTGTCTGGAGGCAGGACTTGGACATGCTGGATACTGCCCTTTGCAAGCTGTTTTGCATGCATTTTGGGAAATGGAGTTGGGACAGGGGATGACATGAAACATCCCATTTTCTTGTGGAAGACCATCACCCTTATGAATATAAGTTTAGGCTGTGTTAATATTTGGAGGTTACCTTTACATTTCTCTGAACTTCATTGTTCTTAAAAGCAAAGCAAAACTAAAACAGAACAATTGTAAGACTTTGGAACAGGCATTGTGTTCCTAAAGCAATGGTGATGCTCTGTTGTGGTGGGAACTTGATAAGGTTTTGTCCTGCTCATGGGTAGCTCACAGTGTGGCTGTGAAGCCTGCAGTCTGCACCATGTCCTGCAGCTGGGCTTCTGCAAAGACTTATTCTTTTGTCTTAAAAGTCTTGATGGAGGTTTTGATAATAACCTGGGAGAGTAGAGAAAATTTAACTTAAATCTTCCACAACTGAAAAGTGTGATACACAACGATCTGCTTCTAGGGGGTTTGAGGAACAGTCGTGTTCCAGGCACAATGATGTTCCTCTTCCCAAAACAGAATTGAGGCTCATTATTTGCCTCTGCAGATCTCAGCCATGTTTTATATCATCTTTTGCACTAATGGTGTCATCTGCCAAACCCAAATCTGCAATAGTTCTTTGCTTAATTCCCTTAAAATACAGACAAGTACATAGTGTACAAAGATTTCAGTCCACTTGCTGGCACTTGCAGTCTTTCCTTCTGTGCTCTTTTCTCCCTATCCTTGACTTCTTGAGCTGGTTTGAACAGGTCATTTTCTGATAAAACCTATTACAGCATGAGTCCTTGTAACTTTCCAAGGAGAAAAATGAAACTAATGAGAGTAATGCGTATCATAGTCTACAGACAAATAGAAATATATTAGCAGCAACAGTACTGTTGTTGTATTTACTGAAATCTTTAGTTTATTTTCAGTCTTAAGGGACAGATGCATTTGCTCTTTTAGCAAACAAACAAACAAACAAACAAAAGAGTATTCAAAACCCCTAACTGGAAACAAATGATCACACACTACCTGTATTTCTTGAACTGAGAACTGAACAAAATCCAATGTTTTTGTCAGGCATGCTTTATAGTTGTGCACTCCTGCACATAAAGGCTTAAGCAAGATCCTTCTCAAGTGACACAGATGATTATTATTTTGTTCTCAAGGGAAAGTGGTATTGCAGCATCAGTATTATCCACTGGTAATGAGGTGCTCACAGACGGAAGGAGGAGGGGTAAGACAGATATGAGTGACTACCCTGTGGCAAATATTGCTGTAAAAATGTTTTCATAACACTTCAAAGAGTCTGAGTGAGGGGATCATGTGGCAATACTGTCTAACTTGTGCTTTAAACAACAGGGACTTCCACCCCCAATCATGGATAACACCCTTAATAGTGCTGGTAGTTCCTTTGCTTGATGCCAAGTAGATGATTAAGACACTGATTCAACAAATCAGAGGTGATCACTTGACCAGAAAGCATCATATGATATTGAAAGGCTTCTGAGAGGGAGCTCTCCTCACTTCTGCATGTCTGCTTTGTGTTCCTTACTGCAGTCTCCACCACCACTGCTAATACCAGCAAAGGGCTCGACCCAAAAACCCTGCGACAGTGGCTAAGCATTTCAGCAGTGGTGACTGTTAGATGAAAGGATGGATAAATGCTGTCAGTGACATGTATTTGCTTTTGGTTTTCAAATGTTATGGGGTGAGGTTACCTTTTTGGCACACTTGAGAGAATGGGTGCACAGAGACTCAAATCTTACTGTCTCTATGAGATGGCTTCCTTGGAGGCTTTGCCTTTCTGGAGACTGACAGAGCTTACTGATTTGCACAATAGTAGGAGCAGTTCTTCTGGTTTCAGCAGAAATCCAATACGGAAAGTATTTCTGAACTGTTCCCTTTGCTTGTAACAAAAGCTGTAATGCAATTCAACTACTTGTAGAGAGGTGTAGTAAAGAGCCATTAAAAACTTTTTAAATGTGAAACTTTTAATGTACATAAAAATAACCATTGTTCTGCATCCAGGTGATACACTCAGTGCTGATATGCTGTTTCTCCACAGGATTTTTTTATTTTTTTATTTTTAGTGACATAGTTGCTTCTTACTCTATGCATACTTTTTCTTGCTTAACTGGGCAGCCAAAATGAGTGCAGAAAAGGCAGAACTGCAAGGACAAAACCTGGAGAAGAAGGAAATGTGTTTATAAGCCCAGTTATTTCAGCACATGAAGATTTCCTGAACAAAGCCTAAAATCTACCCCCTACACCAATAGCATGTGAGGTGTAAGTGGTGTCATGAACGAGTTACTGCACTAGGAAAACCTTCAAATCTCTCTGCTACTCCTGTAGCACAGTATGGCCACAAATGTTAATCCCTTCTTGGAAGCAGCAATCAGCACTAGGGGAATTGTTTTTCAGTGGGAAGGGTCTCTTGCTGGGTGAGTTAAAAGATAAGATGGCGAGTGAGAATCTGTGTCCAACTGCTTAGGGAAAAACACCATTGTAATGAGAACAGGGTCAAGGACAGGTGTACATGAGAGTTAATATAGATCATCCTTCCTTTGAACCCTTCTCCTGGAGCAGTGCTCAGTGTTAAACACTTGAAATAAAGAATTACAGAGGTCAGTTGGAGATCACTGTTTCTTGGGCTGTGGGAATGATCAGAGGTATATTTAAAATATGCGGAAGGACAGAAAATGCAAGCTGTTCACTTTTGTCTGAGGAGTGAAGGAAAAAGTGATAATTTTCAAAGAAGTGAAAAGTTACTGCAGAACTAAAGGTAATGTAATGCTGTTATACATTCACTGTTGCTAGGCCAAGAATTAATGGCTTTGCAATAAAAAAAAAAAAGCTTTAGGCAGGAAGTTTCAGTGAAAAAAGGTATTAGGAAATACTTTCTCAGGAAAGAATAGTGAAATGTGGAAAGTGGTTGCCTGAAGATGGCGAAGGTTTTAAAAACAAGTTTGAGAAATATCTGTCATAAATGATATGTGATATGTTGTCAGTCTTTAAAGCACAAGGATGTACTACCTGAGTTCTCATGCTTCTTCTGGACCTAATTTTTTTTTTTTAATGATTTATGTGCTGGGGTGTTTTCAGCCTCTCATGTAAAGGCTTTATCCATCAAAGCGATTTTTTACTCTTCCCCTATTTTCTTTCTTATCTTTACTTTTTTTTTTAAAGCAATCTTGTTTTTAGTATTGTGATTTTTTTTCTTAATGACATTTCATTTTTTATCTCTATAAAAAATGATAAAAATGATAAGCTATTTTCATAAAGTGCTCTATCAAAAAAAAAAAATTCCTCTGCTGTTCAAGGGTATAAGGTTGATTCTTACTGTGAAGAAGATGCACCCATGTAAAAGAGTTACTTAAGCTACAGTAAACTGCCCAGAAACATCAAGATTATAAACAGACTCCTCCTGGATTTATATGGGGTGCTTGTGGGGGCAGAGTGGGGCCACTTCAGTGTACAGGTATCTGAATGGCATGTGCTGCCATGCTCAAGGTGCTTCCCTTTATCAGCACTGAGTAGGTACGGGCTGATGATACTACAGGTGGAAGTAGCAGCTTCACAGTTTATTTGCAGGATGATAATAACTTATGAGATCTATCATATAGTCCAACTGACAGTGTAACCATGTCTCGCATCACTATTTATTTCTTATTAATTTTCAGTACGCCAACACTTGATGCATTTTGCATTGGTGATCCTTTCCTAGTCAGATAATCAAATCGCATATTGCACTTAGTTGTAATGGAAAGGATTTCTTGTCCTTCTCTTCCTTCCCAAAATTCAGATAGCATCCACCATCCAAAGCTTTTTTCCTTGACATGATGAATGCCTGGCTTCTAAGCTTGTCTCTGCCACAAATCTGACTTGTGGCTCTCAGCAAATTGTGTCTTCCTTCTGCTCGAAGAGATGTTACTCACCCATATTTCAGCTTTTCCTGGTAACATGTTTGCATGTTATATTTTACATTCAGCCCAGTACAGCAACTGCAATTAAATCCTGTCAGAAATCAATAGAAAGGCTAGATGATCCAGGGGTGTCACTAATAGTAAAGCCAAAATAGACTTCTCAGAAAAGTAACATGAGTCCTTCAGTGCACTCCAAAATCAGAGTGACCTCCTTTCTGAAGGCCAGGTTTTATTTCACATTTCCTAGGCATTCCATCACTTGCTTGAGACCTCAGCTGGAACAGTATCTTGAGTGTTACTTTCTTTTACCCTTTTCTTTCCATGTTCTTAGATATTCTTGGACCATGTGTTTTTGCACTGTCTGCTACACAGACAATCAGCACTGTTCGAGGACAAAGACAGTACATTTTTAAAAATAATTCTCTAGTGTTATTCAACAATGAAGAATTTACAAGCATATGAAAGGGGAATGCTCAGATAAAGTGATAAGGACTCTATTATCTGCTCTATCAGACAAGTTTTCCTTGTCTTTTTTATTTATTCAGAAGATCCAATTTGATCCAATGTAAAGATTTCAGACAACTCAGTGGTACTTGAATGGGGAATATATTTCTATATCTTTAATATTTCAGAGAATTGAGGTTCTTTAAAGATGCCATAAATGTCCCCACAGTCTATCGCTGTGGGTGCTTGAAGAAATTTCCCGGTTGTAATACTATCTCCTGAGATTCTCAGAAACTGAGTGTGCTGGCCAAAATAACTCCAGAGGGACCAGCGACAGGCCAAAACTAACAAGGTTTAAAAATATATCTCTATAAGCTCACATACAACTTTTCTAGGAGGTATTTCTTCAGTAAGCTCCTGATGCAATTTCTAAAACGGAAATAAAATGATGGTCTGTTTCTCAAGTGATTGTCCATGCCACAGTCTGAAGTAATTTGCTAAGAGTGAGTGGATAGTCATAAATAACATGTATAAATAGCAACTGGGTCCTCTTCCCTCTCATGAACAGCTCGTGCCAGATTGCTGCATTCCTGGTCTGCATGTTTGGGATGCAGAGTGAGTTAGATTAGAAGAAATTGTATGGAAACAGTCTGCACAGTTTTGAACCCATCTACAAATCTGAAAAAATTAGTTCTCACCTAACTTCTGGTCACTTACTGTGATGAAATCTAACCTCTTGGTGACTTCCTGGCTTGATTTCCCAGGTGCCTCTCAGGCATTCTGAATCTTTGCAGTAAGGCTCATCTGATCTGATCAGTGGTATTTCAGAATTGAACTGTCCTCCCTCTTAGATTTTATTTCTTCAGGAGGTTTTTGAGAAGCACTAGTAAATGCTTACAGATACCAAAAGCTTTGCACAGGTAGTTTTCATCCCACAGTTGCTTTGTTCAGGGTTTAAACATGGTCCTTTGCAGTCAAAGAGCAAAGCAGACTTGCTAAAGCATCTCCTGTCTCTGGAGGTCAATGTGCCCTTGGGACTCTCTGAGTCTGTCTGAGCTGGATAAGCTATGCTTTTCCCTTCACTGAGACCCTGATTTGGAAGGATATTGAGAACCTCTGACAGGAGTCAAAAGGAGTTGCTGCTCTTTTCATAACTTTTTGTTTCATCTCTTACCTCCTTGGTTTAAACATAGGATTTCTTTTCTGTCAGTTCATGTTTTAATTTTTGTTACCCACCCTCCACGTATGTATTATCAAACATCATCAATACAATTGTTCTTACAACTTCTTTAACCAGTCAAAAAACTAAAAAGCTCTTCCCCCCCCGCTTTCTTCTATTCTCTTAACAGCAAAACAAATATGTGTAGCTGCTTTAAAACCTTTATGCTATTGATCACAATATTTTTACTATAGTCAGAAAGTACTAAGTATCCTAAACTGAGATTTCTAGTAGAGTTCTCTAAGATTTCATAATGATAGATTTAGGACTGAAGTGCCACTGCTCTGCTGTGGATAAACCATCACCCGCTGGCAAACAGAAGAGAGGTCCAGAGATGGGTAGGGCTCCACTTTTTGTCTGCATCTCTCAGCAGGCCAATGAAAATACTGACCTGCAAATAACACCTGGTTTGGTTATTATGTGACAGGCCAGGCTAAGCATGGTTAAAAAAAACCCCCAAAAACCCAATCTTTCAAATTCAGAAAAAATAAAATGCAGTTGTTTGTGCTAGGAAAGAAAAGACAGAAGATCAGTACCTCACAGCTCCTATGGAGGAGCAGGGTTGAGGGAACTGATTGGCCCGAATACAGTCTGGTATATTTGGGCAAGAGAGACTGGGAAGAGAAAGGAGGAAGGAACTTTGATGCAATAGGAAACTTCTGAATTTATCAAGGCAGATCCTCTGCACAGCCCTGGAGCTGGGGCCTTATATATAGTCTATGCTATTCTTAGAGTTTGTAGCAGAACAATGGTTCCATTTGAAGAGGTCCTTTTGTAGCTTGCCAATATAAAGAAGGCTGTGCAAAATGATATGATCATGTAATTGAACACTGTAAATAGATACACTGACCAAAATGATAATTTTAAATTAGCTCACTTTCCTGCCACATCTGACTTTGTAGACTTAACGGAATGAGAAAGACTTGATTATTTTTTCTGGATTTATAAATGTTCATCTTACTTATATGTGATTTATAAAATCAAATGATTTGATGGGACAATGATGGGAATGTTTTTTCTGTTCATTGAAGTAGAAGCCAGATTAATTTAGTCCCTTTGCTGGTTTGACCTTAATGTACAGTTATGAAATTAAAATCTGTGTATCCTGCAAAATTAAAACCTCAAGTGTGAAGAATACATTTTATTTTTTATATTGCTGCCACAGCTTCACCTATTAATTAGGATTAATATGGATTATTAAAATTATTTCTATGTAATACAATAGAACTTGTAGTACAGGCTTGAGTGAGGTATGAGTAGCTGAATGTCCACTGCCAAGACAGTAAGCTAATGTGACAACCATCACTGGCTGGCATGACCCACAAAGTGTCCTGACTTGGGTGGCCTCATGGAAGCCACTTGATTCCCTGTATGCCATGGGAAATGAGCAGTACTGCAGTACAGAGGTGTTTCTGGGTAGTTTCCTTCCTAATAGAGCCAGATATGGCCCAGTGCAATAGCTTCTTGAAAGTATTCCCAACTGCCTCAGAGTAGACATCTCACCCAACTCCTTTTCACCTTCATTCTGAGCAGTGCAGTGAAAGCCTGAATCTGCCCCTGATCACACCTTTGTTGGTGGCTGTGCAGTTGCAGCAAGGTACTTGACTCTGCGGGCTGGCATAAACTCACATCAGATCAATGTGTTGGGTCATGGGACCATGACACTTTTCTTACAGAATTAAGATATTGAATGCCTTGGTAAAAAAAAAAAAAAATCAAGAATATTGAAGTAAGGAGTTTCCAAAGCACTACCATACTGAACTTTAAGCGCATGGCATCTGGGGAATCAGTAGCAGGACAGGCATACAGCCATTTCATCTTGGCTGCTTTTTTCATGTATTGTCACATATCCTTGCTTACTAGCTAGGTCTTCTGCTGAGTTTAGTTTTGTTTACATGCTGTAGCCTTAAGCTGTGGGTCGAATGGCAGGTTGATATTAAATCAAGCTGCATGGTGAAGGTGTTGCTGCAGAAGAAGGGAGCCCCTGTATTTGCCAAGGACTGATAAGTAACTTGTTTCTGAGGTGGTCACTCTGGGAGGCTTTTGGAAGGGGATCAAATTTTCCTATGCTCAGTTTTGCTGTGGTGTTGGAATTCATAATAAATGTGATGGTGGTTTCTCTGGTGATTTAAACCATGCATTTTTAACATCATAACCAGAAAGAGAAAATATGAGTGTTGAGGGCTGAGCTGGGAATGGGACCCAGAAGTTAGAGCTGCCTGACTTCAGTGTGTCAGCAGTCTCAGCTGGAAAGCTGCTTTTTGTTTGCTTGATTTGCGTTGATATACTGTTACATCATATATGTGATACAATAGATTAAAAAAAAGCCATGTGGCTCTTGTCAAGAAAAAGTTAACTATGTGCTTCTAGTAATTATTACCATATGGTTCTTGCACTGTTTCTACATATATAGTGAAGTCACTTATATCCCACTGAAATGCCAGGGTTTTTTTCTTTCTCTGAGAGAACAGTTGAAACAACATGATTATTGCTACAGTAATGCCCTTTATTCATTTCAGTTCCTGGTGTTTATCTACATCCTATATGCACAGAAATTTTTAGTCAAGAATGTGAGCTTCAGATGTGACTGCTTAATACGTTAAACTAATTTTTAAGCAAATAGTTTTACTTTGAAATTATTTAAAAATCAATGATATTACAAAATGGAGACACAAACAGCCTTCCATGTGTGGTAATTTGATGTAGCAAGTTGAACTAGTTGTTGCTTCACACTCAGATCTTATGTACCAAATCTTTTCTGAGTGAATTCATATAGTGCCTGAGTGTGAATGGTCATATTAAATCTTGTCAGTGACATTTTAAATGCTGTACAGTTTGAACTAACCTTCTTTAAAGCTCTGCTCCTTTAACTCATTCTGTTATTGTCTGCTGCAGTTGTTGACTCAGTAGATTTTCTCATGTGGTCTGGGAATGAGTTCTTTTGGACTTTCACATTATCATATTACAATATACACCACAGATTATTTATACTGGGGGTTAATTGCATCATCTGAATGGAATTCATTTTCCATTGTATCTACAAGTTTGCAATGTAAGATAGTATTTTCCTTTATGAAAATTTGGAATAAAATGACATTGAGTCTTAAGGAAATGAGCTCTAAATCATGGATCTATGATTCCTTTAAACAAAAACATTGGATTGCAATAATTAACTGGGAAGTATTATTAGAGGATGAAATATATCACTTCTGAACTGTAACTGAATATGGAATCTGTCCAGTTAAATGTAGCAGATAAAAAAATAAATAGCATTAAGCCTTTTCCAAGGGCCAGAGTAACTAAGTACAACTTACCCATGCTTGGTATTACCTTAAATCTACTTTCAGGCATTACTATTTAGTTTTAAAATAAAATCCAGATAAATTTCCCAGGACCAGTAACCAGAAATATGTAATCTCATTCATGAGAAAAACAAGAGGAAGACACAGGTTCATTGCATGTATGCTTATTTTTTTGTCTGTCAACACATAAACGTGAAAATAAATTGGAGTCATTAACTCAAGCCCCCACTTTTGTCACGGTTTATTGGTGAATTTAAAACCTTGAAGTCCACTTTGGGTCAAGAAAACATTTTGTTTTTCCCCTCAAGCAAAGTAGCTCATTGAATTGCACGAGATGCCACAGAGAAGAAGAGCTGATTCACAACATGGAGAATGCAGGACCGCCCCCGCCACCACTCTGCCTTCACCTGGTGGCCCTGGGGTTATGGTGGGATGTGGATCCCCTGCACCAGCTGCCACATTCTGCTGGACTGTTCTGCCTGAGGGTCACCCATCTCCGGAAGAGGGCCCTGTCTGAAGCACAGGATCATTGGACACCCAGCCTCCTCACTTCCTTTCCTCGCTTTGAAAGCAATGTGCGGTGAACACACTTCAGCTACCAAAAATAAGAGAACTCTCTTCCTCCTCTTCATCCCAAATGAAAAACAACACGGGACATTTATTTTTTCCTCCCATCTCACAAATCAAACAATGTCTTCCCTCAGATGGCCTCAGAGGGGGAGCCTCACTGGGCCCCATCTGTGCTGCACAAAAGCCTCTGAAGCAGTGCCAGCCCAGGATGTGGCAGGAAGAGCCAGGCCAGCGACCCGCTCAGTGTGCTGCAGCGCTGGGCGTCCGAGTCTGGACCTCATGTATGGCCACTCAGTGTTGCTTCTCAGAGGGGAAGAGTGACTGCTACTCTGGCGGGTTGGGGTCTGAGTCTGCCCCTGACATGGGACACCTTTCTGGAATGCAGCCATTCCCTCTGGGGCATCCAGGCTGTTGCATAGATGCTTATGAATGCCCACATTTGGGGCACATTTTCACTTGACAATTGTGGCCTAGAGGTCTGGCGGAAGAAAGATGTTGTTTTCCATGGTTTTGTATTTCCTCATGAAGATCTGGACTGAACTGGAAACAAGCTAAATAGATCTGTTTGATAGTCCTTGGGAAGCTTTCCTGATTGGCCCCCCCTGCTGTGCTGTTGAAAACTGGGGTGAGCAGGAGGAAGGATTTGTCAAGATGAAAAAGACCAAGTCCTCAGGCTCATATGTGCGTGTCTGTGCACACAGAACAAAAGGAAAGGGGAAATTATGGAGCTGTTAATTTGTTAATAATGAACGGACAATTGCCAAGGTCCAGTCTGCATTCATATGCTGTGGTTAGTTGCAAAAGAGAAAGGACCAAAAGCAGGGGCTTGCTCAGTCCTTTCAATCTCTCCGTTCTCTGGAGGTATCAGGGCTGGTTTGGTAGTTCTAGATCCATGTGATGCAGCATAACAAAATACCATTAAAAAAGAGGAAATCTACCAGCATGCAAGAGCAATTCAGTATAAGTAACCAGAGGCATGATGATGCGAGATGCAGGGAGAAACTGAAAAACAAAGTGTGCTTTCGATCAAGTTGATGAGTGAGAGGGCTCTAATGTAATACAAAGATATTGCATTCAACTCAATAAAACCAATATTTTTTCCTTGTGTCAATCTCCCTAGAGGTACTTTCAACCATTCAAACAGCAAATAGTGCAATATTTTTAGGAATCCACCATACCGTTCTTTTTCTCTGTGAGTGAGACTTTTTTGACTCTTTATAGGGGAGCATCAGAAAACACCTTCCTGGGCTGGAGTTAATATGGGCTAGGAAAGCAAACACTCAACATACTCTACTGCAGCAAAAGCCATCTTTTGGGTCTGCATTTTATTTTCTGTCTGGAAATGAGGAGGAAGTTCCTGGAGAGTTACCAAACCATTACAGGTGGTTGAAAATATTTAATTCCTCTATTTTAATAACAAACATTTACACTTTCAAAAAACTGGTTCCAAAATCTAGCTGACTGCCTAGACCCATTTAATGACTTACTAACAAGATTGGTCTGGCATGTGAGATTTACTCCATGAAAACAACCTTTTCCCTTCTTCTTGGGCAGAGTCCCTGCAAGTGCCAGTCACCACTGCTGATCTGTGTGCATGAGGCAACATTAAGCGGAAGTTTTCTAGCCAAAATTAACACCTACCTTGCCCTTAAAGGGTCTTTTGTTTCTGAGAAGTTACAAGAACTTGAGGCCTGCTTTAAGTTGGAGATGGAACCGTGTCTCTTGGAGGGTGGTAGTGCTGTGGTGAAAGGTTTTTCTCTTGACGCCATACCTGTCCAGCCTCTCCACCCATGGCAATCCAGCTCCCAGCTGTGGGTTAGATCTGAGAGCCTGTGTGGGTGTGCAGGGAATGTGCATTTGTGGTTCAGTCAGTGCAATGTTGATGGTTAACGAGGTAAGAATCCTCCAAGGTTGCTAATGAAGGATGTCCTGCCCACTACCTCTTTGACTGGTGCTGTTAAGACCTGCCTGGACTATTCAGCCATTCCTCTGTTGGTGAGGTGCTCCAGTTTCTTGGTTCAGACTCCTGTAAACTCTCCAGGCCCAAAGTTTGGCCTAATCTGTTTGCCAGAAGATAAATCAAAGTAGAGTTAAAAATTAATAATAGCAATAATAAAAAAAGGATAAAAACCTGTTTGTGTTTTAGAGACATCATGCCATTCAGACTTCAAAATACAAATTCTGTTTAAAGTCTTTTTCCCTCACCTGTTGTTTAGATTTGTTAGTCGCTAGACTTCCTTAGTCAAGCTACTATTTTAGTATAGTAAAGATTAAGAAGGAAAACAGGATCCTGGTTTGCATTATAAATAAGTCTAGACTGTGAGTTGATTTCCAGTATTTTTTTCTTAATCTAGATCTCTGTCATCTTGGGATGAACACTTCATCATTGTCAAGCCACCTGTGTTACTGCAAAGTACCAGCTGAATCTCTCAGTGTTGCAAAGAGGAAATTAAGAGACTTTGATCCTCTGAATAGTATCCCTTATCACCTAAAGATGTTGATTCAGATTAACATTTGCTGTGACTTTCATTATGAAAAATTTCTAAGCTTTTTATCTACTGCAGTATTGCTCTACCAAGGCTATCTTGAGATTGTGTGAAAATGACCTGCAGTGATTTTACTCTGTTCTTGTGTGCAGCAAAGGTTTGTGCTACCCTGGCCCCACCTTGAACTCAGCAGCAGGGCTCCAGTTCAGCCCGTGTTTCCTCGCCTTAATTCACCCCTGCCATTTCAGTGGCCACTGACACGTGAAATGCTGCACTGTTGGCAGGGCTGAATGACCTGGGTTCATAAGGGACTTATTGTAGGGAAGAGTTCCCCAGTGTAAGCAGGAGTAAACATGATTTTTTTTTTGTTTTGTTTTCTGCTCTTCTGGAGATGCCTGGATATTATCACCTCTACTGACCGAGGTCACCTTAGGTATCCCTATGTGGCCATAGCTTCATGGTGTGGTGGAGTGATACTTTTCCCCATAGGCTGTGGTTCTGTTCCCTACTCCCACCTGCAATTTTCTCAGTCTCTCCTATGTTTGCATTAGTACTTATGTGGCCACCTGTATTGGTAACCCTTCTTTCTGCTGAATTAAGTAACCAACAGAAAACTGATCAAGAGACTGCACTGAAAGGATGGCTTTTCTCCTGGCTATGTGCTCACACTGGGCATCTTCAGGGAGCTGAATGCTCAGAAAACTAGCAGAACCACAACAACAAAACCTAAGTGATTTCAATTTTCTTGCGGTCTAGCTGTCCCATATTTGTAATCTGTATGAGTAACTGAGTCAGCGTAAGAGGTAGGAGAAGGACTTTTGCTTTTGGCAGCTGCTCAGTTCTACTTGGCTCAACCCTGATGAGAAGCAGAAGTCCCATTTGTTAGCAGGCTCTGGCTGCCATTTAATATCTATTGGTATGTTAGAGATCTGACTCATGTTTGCTTGACAAGCAGCTAAAATGGGTTAAAGTATGCTTCTCCCTCAGGCGCACTTCAGCTCTTTTGCAGCTGGGGTCAGGATGCCACGTTTTCGGCTGGCACGCTGCAGTGCACAGTATGTTCTGCTCCTGGACAACAGCCTATGGCAGTGGAGGAGTGCAGGGCTAGAGGGGGAACATTTCCAGGTGTCACAGCCAGAATTTGCAA
The DNA here is from genome assembly GCA_013399695.1 of Formicarius rufipectus. Taxonomy (NCBI): domain Eukaryota; kingdom Metazoa; phylum Chordata; class Aves; order Passeriformes; family Formicariidae; genus Formicarius; species Formicarius rufipectus. The sequence continues at coordinate 160,728 of VXAU01003160.1, forward strand.
GAGCTCGTCTCCCAAGACCCACATTGTGTAGCAGGGGTCAAGGACGTGGTGTGGGGCCAAGTGGGGCACCTATTAGGGGTGAGTAGCCTGGGCTGTAAATACTAGATTTGTTGGAAGCTGCCTCGTGGCAGCTACAACAGCACTGGAAGGACCCTACATTGTCTTTGAGGAGAGGTGATTAATTCCTGTATTTCATCAGGAAAAATGCTTTTGCCCAGCAGTGCAATGTAAATGGATTTTAAGCAGTGTACCGGGTCACTTTGATGCTCACAATGCAAGAACAGTCTTTTTTATTTTTTTTTTTCTATCTCCTACTCAGCAGCCATTTCTTCTCCAAGCAGTAATAACTCAGATCCTTTAGTTCCTTATCCTAGCCAAGTGCTCTGATTGAGCTAGTGTCTCTCTGAACATTTTCCAGCATGTTTCTAGTCTTTCCACCTTGAATGAGCCTCACAGAAAAATGTAAATACTTTTATTTTGACAGATTCCTTCTTGTTCTTCTGCTCTTATGTGCCTTTTTTTTTTCTTTTAAGAATAGTTATAACATTTTACATTAAAACTAGCTGATATGTTTTAGGAATTTATTGAGTATTTCTGCTTATTCCTGGCAAGAGGCCCAACAAAATCCCCACTGAACTTTCTGGTGGGTTTAGAGCAACAACTTCTGTTTCAAAACTTACGATGCTCCCTGCTGTGGATAACTGCTGAATCTTAATTTTTCTCCTTTTAAGATATGCACTCTCCCTCATTGCTTGTTGCTTATAAATGACACCCTGTGAGGCCATTTTGCCCACCTGACTGTGGAGCTGCACTGTGAGTATGGAAAGAAAAGTGATGGTGCTTCTGGTCAGTATTTGCTACTGCCTGTGCCCACTTGTGATTTAGACTTCAGCAGCCGTCATACTGGTTGATATTAATGCTCCAGTCTGCTCTCAGACACAGTTTTGTGTCAAAACACATATAATGAGAAATATTCAAGGGACTTTTAGTTTTGTTAAAACAGATCTGCTATTTTTCAGCTAGATTTCTCTTTCTTCTCTACCATTTTCTTCTCCTTCATCCTCTTAGTGTGTCATGAATGTGATTCCATGTAGTAGCTCATTGCAAAATGTACTAGATTTAAAAGCAAAACAGGACAAACCCCCCTGAACTGAAATTGCCTCTTTGAAGCTGCAGCATTAAATTTGGATGTGATCCAGGCTGGAGACTTTCCTTGGCAGAGACAGTGAAGCAGACATCTCAGTTTGGAATTGCTCTTTCAGACACAGATTCCCACAAGAATAACAGGAACATGATAATCTCAGTTATGCTACTCAGTAAAGCCCGCTGCACTCCAGTGGAGACAATCTATCCATTCACCTCCTATGGACTTCTCTGGGGCTGCTTGCATGTAAGAAGCAGGGAAAGGGAAAAGGACAAGAGGATGGAAATGCAGCTGAGGCTTTATATTCTTCTGTTTCTGAAGTATTTGAGTCATGTAGGTGAAATAGTAAAAATGTTCACTATGGAAAATTATCTTTATTTCACATGTTCTTTCTGCTGTGCTCATTAAAAAACTTGTTTCACTGTTGTACTGTGCTGTATTCTTACTAGGAAAAGTCTTTCTTTTCTTTTTCTGGCCTAATTCTGTTGACTTTTAAACTAAAAGAAATCTGTTAGCTTCAGCAGGTAAGTGAAGAGGTTAGAACAAGCAGCACAAAACCAAGTATATGTTCTGAAGGATGGTTAAAGACAGGAAAGAGATCCAAAGACTGAGGTCTCTTCTTGGAGCAATGGTGTAACCGAAGGCAAAAAGCACATCAATGCAGCCTATTCATTTCTAATTTGGGCAATGAAGAGTCTGTGGACTTCTTACTGTCTGACTTGGAATGACAAACAGGTGAGCCTGCCCTGCTTCACTTTCCACCAGGACATTGCTGGTTTGCAATGCCACCTCAAAACCAATGTGTATTTGTGTATCTCCTCACAGCAAGTGCTATGTAGGGGCATATGCACTCTGCTGCTATTTAAAGCCTCTATACCAAGTTAGTGCTTGAAATACTGCTTCTGACCTGGTTGGCAAAACTGATCCAGTTCACTATGGATAGATTAACATCTCCGTGTTCTGTATTGACTCAGTATCTGAAGCAAGAGTTAAATCTTGCTAGGTCTTACCCCAAATATCTTGATCCTGCAAATTCAATGGATTTGTCATTATGTTTTGCTAATGAGAATGAAGTGGCCTCAAATGATCATGCGATTTCTGCTTTTTAAAAACTATTATTATTTCTTTCCCTCTTCTGTGGGGAATGTTGCTTAGAAAGCAAAGCCAAAGCTCATCCATATTTCTGATGTTGGATGCAATCCATGAGCAGATCATGATTTAGTTCTGCATGACATAGAGGATTTTTCTTTTTTTAAAGAATACAGTTTGTAGAGTTGTGTATGCTGGTGCATTAAAAGCCCTTCCACTAAGCTCTTTCTTCATATTACTCAAATGAGAACACAGTGTTTTCTGCATTGTTTGGAATAGCCTGGGAAACAATGCCTCCCAGTGTGAACAGATCTCCTTCAGTGCACTGGCAAACTCATCTCGAAGGAATGTGGTTATCGACTAACCCATGATTTCTGATAGCAATAGCTAAAAAGAGTGGAAAAGTACTCAGCAGTCTGCAGTCCAATAGCACAGAAGTTTATCGATGCGCATGAGAAAATCACTTCTATTTAAAATGGCCATAAATCCTATTGGCCCAAACACAGCATCCTGGCTGCCCAGTAGTGGTGAAACAGCTGTGTCCCAAGGCCTCTGGTGGCGTAAATTGGTGTGACTCTGCTGGTTCCAGCAAAGCAGTTTCATCTGTGCCAGTTATATATTTAATCTTAATGTATGTTACAATGTTACTACTTGTAAAAAGAGTACTTTGAATTAATGCTTATGCTAGTGGGAAAACATTCAGATGGAAAATGTAATCATCTATTGTTAACATGAGTGTCTGGATTCAATGACTGAAAGTTGGCACCGATTTGTAAAATATAAAATAAGGAATACACAGAAAAAACATGCTTGCATAGAGATTGATGCTTTATTTCCCTTTGGGAGAAGGCTGGAACAAGAACAGGTTTTAAGCCATTCCTCCAGTGAGAGGAAGGGAGCCAAGGGATTTTAGTTCTTGGAATAATGTAAAGGTCAGTGACATTTGTCCTTGTCTCAACTTGGATGCTGCACAGATTTTGTGAGTGAGCTCTTCTATTTCTGCCCCCTCTCCTGGTGAATGGTGTGCCAGCAAATCTCCAATCATGGATGAGGCACGACAAGCAGAGGGGACCTCGCTCCTGTGTCTAAGTCCCTGTTTCTTTGTCGTGAGCCAAGGCTTCCTTCCTCCAGCAGCTGCTGTGGGTTGAGCTCCCCAGGGCTTTCCAGGCTTCAGGGGCTGGGTGCAAGTGGTAGTGCAGCAGGAACAGCCTCTGCAGTGCTGATAAAGCAGAGTCTGGTTGTGCTTTCACTGTTCCTACTGTATTTCTAAGTGATGCCTTCCAAGGAATACCTGAAAGAGAGCAAAACTTTGCAAAGCTGAAGGAAAGCACTTCCAGATGTGGCCTCACTGCATTGCACAGTTTCAACTAAAGAAATTAAATTAAAACAATCACCAACAAGGAACAGTGAGATGGCCCTGAAGCCAAGGAGAATAAAGAGGAGGATGTGTGCATTCCCTGCACCAGTGATTCACTCTTCCAGCTCGTGCTTAAGAGAGGAGCCACTCTTGCTAATGGAAATATTTTCTACAGAAACATCCAGAACTCCCCAAGAGCCTCATATCTGCCCCATGGAGCTGAGTGTCTGTATAGGCAGAGTCACCTGCAGAAGTGCTTTGGTGATTTTGCTTAGCACTCTCAGTTTTATATAAATGATTTTCTTAAGAAGTATTTCCTGAGCAGGAAAAATAACAAAAGAAAATTCATCATCAACACAACAGTTGTGTGGTTAATCAGAAATATTTCCCAGGTCGGGTACTGCCTGGGTCCCCTCCTTCCTTCTGCCAGTACCATCTCTGCTAGCTCTGCTAGCCAGGTTAATGCTTTACCTCATACAGAGAAAAAGAAGAAGTTCAGCTTCCTCCCTTGTTCCTCCAGGTACATGAATTTCCCAGGTCCCAGGCTGCAGCCTGCATTTTGGAATATTTTGTTTTGAAACAAAAGGGTTCAAATTTCATTTTCAGTGCAAGAAATATGTGAAATGTAGTTACTGCAGGCAGCCACACCATGGCACTAACATGAAAAGTGGGTCCTAGCCAAAATCTAGAGCTCATGTCAAAACTTGCTACAATAGCACATTTTACTACAGCACAGGAATGTTATTGTGATACAATTAACTATTATGTTGCAAAGAAATTACATGTCCCAAACAATTGCTGTATGTACCTATGACCCTGTGGAAACTCCCTCTCTCAGCCGTGTGTTTATACTTATGTCCATTTGCTTTTCCCGTAACTCCCTGTTTTCCATCATCCTGCAAAAGCCGTTCACAGTCCCAGCTGGTCTGCGGGACCACAGCTGTCTCTGACATCCAGTGTCTTGAGCAAGGAGGAGTAACACCAGCTGACCCTGCAGATTCAGGGAAGTCAGACATGATAACCACGAACTTGCTCTGTAAGGGGAGACCAGAGAAAGTGCTTTGCAGAGAGTGAGAAACCTGTGAGAAACCATAAGCAGTTCTGCCTCTTACCACTCACAGTTTGTGTTCCAGTTTGGTGTAAGGGCTTTTGGAGACTGGATCTCCTGCCATGACAGAGCCTTTGAGCAAGGATACCATGAATGGGTGCCAATTCAGTGGGGAATTTGTTGCCCCACAAGCAATGTTTGGTGCAACATATCCTGCCATGGCAGGTGATGTGGTTGCAGTCCCTCATAGCCCTCCCTCTACTCCAGCTTACACAAGTCTGAGTTTCCCTGGTCCTGGTCTTCCTTAACAACTTATACAAAGCTCAGTGCCTTGTTCTGAGAGCAAAAGATCATTTGCTTAGTTTCCATCTGTTGAAACCACGGATTAAAAGGGCCAGCTGTGAAGTGGCTGTAGTGAAAGGTCCACTGCAGCAGGGAAAAGTAATGCTTGTTGTGTTCTTTCACCTTGTCCTTTGCTCTTCCTCAATCCTGTCAGCACTCAGGTGCTCTGCCAGACACGTGCATTTTGAGGAGCCTTTGGAGATGGTGGGGTAATAACTAGCATTGGTGGAGCAGTCACAAGGGTTTCCCAGAGAGGGGCTGCTGGCTCAGGGATGTTTGTGCACCAGGACAAAAGTAGAGGCATGTGATTACAGTTTTCAAATGGAACTAATATCTCATATATTATTTTACTGACTGATTTGTGTTGAGTGAGGAGACGGCATCTTAAATAGCATGTGTCATTGCATTGTAATATCCACACTTATTTAAGAGTTGAACTATTCTCCTTCATCCCAAAACTTGGAGAGAGCCATCACATGGGTAAATGATAGGTTTGCAAGCCAAAGTCTTATATTAATCACGAGCTGTCTCATTGTGCTAACTTGAAGTTAGAGGAACAAAGCAATGACATGAAAAATACTTAAGCAAGTAACTAATGTTATATCACTCTGGAGGCTGGTAGGCCTGCATTTTCTTTCTTTGTCATTTCTCTGCTTTGAAAAACTCCTGTTTTCCCCTTACTCTTCGAGTAAGAGGAGAGCAACAAGGTGGAGCTGCATGCAGAATCTGGCCCCTTTGCCTGAAAAAAACACATGGAGAGTGACTGCAGTGCAGGGACCAGCTCTGGAATTAATTTGCCCAACATATAACTGAATTAAATAATGTTCTGGCTCCTGTGCTTGACAGGACCCTTCTAAGGTCTTCTGGATGTCATGGATGAGATTGGGAGCATATCGTGCAGGCTGCCACAAACCTGCCTGGGGAAGTGGCAGGAAGAGCTAGGCTGGGACTATGCTTCCTCCAAGGATGCATGCAGGGTCTGGCTTGTAGCCCTGTCTCCTGAAAAGCTGAATCAGCCACACTGGTCTTATACAGGCAGTGATACAAACCTCAGGATGTGTTTGTCACAGCCTGAAAGATTTTCATAAGCTGTTCAAATTGGAGCTAGTGCTTTCCATTTTTGGTGGGAGAGGCGATGAGGAAGAGGGGGAGGAAAGGAAATGCTAAAAGAAAAACTTAAATTTTTTTTTTTTTTTTAAGGATGAACTGCTGTTGAAGGAAAGAAAGCAGCTATGAATGCTGTAAGACCAGCATCCAGTTTTCTGTGAAAAGGCATAAAAAGAGGTCATTTTGTCAAATCACTCTTTTTAAAAGCCATTACCACTCCAGTGTTTTAGGATGAATTCTCTATATCCTTGATACTGTCACCCCAGGGAGGAAGACAGACCAGGGAAACCCAGGCTTGATCTCTGAAACCTAGGTCTTCCTCACAGACCTCTACAGCACCCTTTCCTGCTGTCTGCTTCACCTGCACATGGACATCTAACTGGCCATCTCTTCAGACACTTCTCTGTTTAGACAGGATAGCTTTCCACCTGCCACCCCCCACCTTTAGTGGGTAGATTTGAATCAGGTCCTGAGTGCTGAAAATCAATGCATTCAGGATTTGTTTTTGAGTGACGCTTTGAACCTCAGCTGTGCTATTCCAGGAAGGGCCTTGCCGTGGCTGTGCCCCTGTACATGGCTGGCAATGAGTGTGGAACACTCTTGGGAGCAGAGAGCAGTGCCCTAGCCAGATGAAATACTTTTTTATCTATTGCAAGCTGAGTGGGCAGGAGAACTAACATTATGCTCCTTGTTTCTTCTCTAAAACAAACTGAGGAGGCCAAGGCATGTCTACAGATAACTGGGAGTTCAATCTTCCCTTAACATTTTCTAAGTTATCAAGACTTCCATTGTTCAAGGTTGCATGACTGTTGTCCATTCTGCAGAGTACAGATACTAATTTTCTTTTCCGCACAGAGCAACTCAAAGGTTCTACTGCAGGATTAGTGTAAATAATCCCTTCTAGGGAGCTCTCTAGACAAAAGATTGCCTATGAGCTAATACCACAAGGACAATTCCTCCATCGGTAATCCCAGAAAACCACTTGAAATACTAGGCAATGAGAGCAAGATTTTTTAAAGTTCAGCAGGGAAAAAAAGGGCAGTTACTCAATTTGCAGAGATGAGCAGCTAGTAGTGTTTGCACTGGTAGTTCTTTAGTGGCACTTGTACCTGAGTCTGTTCTGGATGTACCCCACTTCTGACAATATATATAATTAGATGGAGCAACCTCTTGGGCTTTTTTTTCTTCTTTTTATTTTTTCTTTTCAGTCCCTTAAAGACTCCTTGACTAACATTTGTGCTAGGTAAAGTTGTAATCTAAACTATTCTCTGCAAGTCTGTGCACATTTTTATACATGCAGAGGTCAAGTTCTAGTGGGTCAAGTTCTTTTCTGTAAGCAAGATCTGTTTGGTGACAGATACTTCAGCAGTGGTTATAACTGAGTAAAACACAGCATTCTACATATTGTCCTTACTTGCAGTGTCTGGACATTGGCAACACCAACTAAAAACTGTTGTGATGCCACTGCATCTTCCATCCCTTCAGCTCCTGTCCAGTTCCTTGCACCAAGAAATAAAAGGGAAGGTGATACAGAAGGCACAGATGCACATCTCTGCAGACTGGTCACTCATGCTGCAATAAGGAAGTTCCCGGTTGGTCTGGAAACGGAATTCCACTCTACTGCCACTGCTGACTAGATGGAAAGGAAGAATGGCAGAATTTTGTCCAGGAACCTCAATTCTGCGCATTTTCTTTGCCACTGCACTCGCACGCAGCTTAGGGTCATCTCCTCATTGCAGTCAAAACTGCATGACTCAATGGGAATGTCGACCCTTTATTTAACAGAAGGGGGAGTAAAAACTAATGTAACTCTAACTGGCAATATTGCAGGTTGAATTTTGTACTTCAGGTAGATTAACAGCAACACATATGAGTTTTTCTATATTATGTAATTTATTTCAGCCTCTGATTAGGTTACATTGTGTACACAATCCCTTTCTTGACACTTGACACAGCAGCTGCCAAAGTTGGTTTCTGGACAGAACTGTCTTGGGAACAGTATGTGCTGTGATTTGGATAAAAGGTCATCAGTCTGTATGTATGTCTCTGCTTGCCCCTTCCATTGCAACTTTGTTGTGGTAATCTTTATGAAACTCAAACCAGCTGCTTCCTAGTTTTACACAAAACACATTAATTGGGATCTCTGGCTTTGGTGTAACAGCCAGCTCCTACTTGTAGGAATTGTCTAGCTGTGATGCTTGTTTCCACAAATTGCATAAGTTTGCCTCACCTCAGATTTTGATACAGGGATTATTAAGTATTGGTAGGTGAGAGCATACAAAATCTTTTTAGTGAGTCCCTCATGGTCCTGTGTCTATTAAAAATAGCAGCTGACAATTCTGATTTACACATGCCAGAGTGAAAAAGACTTCCAGGTAATTCATCTGTGTCTGTCACTGACTATATTTTCTGGTTGCACTTTAAGTAAGCTCCTTGCATTAATTCTTCCCAAAAAGCGTGTAGCGAAGCTCTCTTCCTAAATCAGCTCTTCTATAAGGTTATCAGCTCCTAAAGCCAAAAGAATTTCCAGCTACAAATATAACAGCAGCATCAAGAGAAGTGGAAATCTTTGCGTCCCCTTCATACGCTTGACTCAATCATATTTCTATCAATATATTTAATATATTCATATATGGTTCTTAGTGCTCTTTTAACAGATACTTACACATCTACAGATTCTGCAGCTCTTTTAAAATGCATTAACTTTTCAGAATTATTTAAGGCATGCTGGAAGACAGCAATAATATATCTTTTTATGAGGTCTTTAAATTTTAGAAGATCTGTCCCTGTGTTTTGCCAGACACTGATATACATAATGGCACTAGCCATGTGAGCACCACTGATTTTGTGATGATGGTCACAGTCCAAATGCTCCCAGCCTGTCCCTGGCCTGGTACAACCTCCTAAGACCATGAAGTCAAGGGCAGAGCTTGTCTGTAAAACAGGAGTGAAGTCCTAATCCCTGTAAGCACCTTTTCTAGATAAGTCCTTGGTTCATGGAGGAGTTTGTTATGCTAACTGTGTCAGCATAATCAGAGCAGAGTAGCTCTCCAGCTCTCCCTGTGCACCAGTGCCTTTAGATGCTGAGGCAGCTCGGTTTATGATGGAACTTTCACAGGCATGTGTATATATATATATATATTTATTTTTTTTAATAGCCACCGGGTAAAGCTTTGCTGTTTTTACTCTTGTCTGTAGAGGTTAGGAGCACATGTTGGTTCCCAGGCACAGCTGACCCTGTTTGGGTCTGTCAGATGCAGGGCAATGAGCATGAGTGGTGTGGAGGGACTGAGTCCGAGGGTGAGATCTGCATTGGAACTGTAGTTGGAGGAGTGGTCTAGCTGGGCGTGCTGCTCAGCAGACAGTGACAGCTAAAGCAAGGAACCTTGATGCTTACAGGCCAGATACCTCGGATGTTTAATATGGCAGGCTCAATTGCTGCGGCTCCCCCTGTGGTTGGGTCACACTGGTTTCGGCAGTCAAGTGGTTGATTTCCCTGCCTACTGTTTTAGTTAATTGACTTTCTGAAATGAGAACCAAGCAGTTTTGTGGTTCAGAAGCATAATTTTGTTTTCTAGCATGACAATCCTGCTCCTCTTCCCTAGGAAGGTTACTTTCTTGGCTTGTACCCTTGCAATGGCAGCCAGAATAATAATAGGCGGCCACGTGCCTCAGTTAATTCAGTTTTACATTACACTAAAGAGCATGCCAAGTCGATGTAAACAGGAGCATGAGCCATGGTAGGTGGTAAGTCATTCATCTGCTCGTCCTTGCTTTCACTGCCATAGAGAACCCTGTACTCATCCGGTTGCCTCTCTCATTGGCAGGGTGGATAGGGCCATGCAGACACAGTATGGGAGAAAGAGTGACCCATTGTAGTAGGAGTTTTGTTTGTGGCTTGTGCTGCCATGCAATGAAATTGTCCATGCTTGGACAGGGAAGGGACCAACTCCTGAGAACTGATAGCTGCTTTGCGTAACTGGGGTTGCAGTGAAGCTCTGCTTCCCTAGACTAAGGCACTGTTTCACCTCATGTATGCCTGGTCCATGTTGATCTTGGCATAGACATTTTACAAACACTGGACTTAGACACATCTTGGGGAATAATCTGAAATGAAGATGAGAAAACATTAATTACTGTGTCTGCCCATATGCTCTGGTCTGTGCCCCTGCAGCAGGCTTTGAATCACATTTCCATGGGGTGTGAAGATGACTGGAGGACAGGGAAAGCTCCCGGGCATTGCACAGATCTGCTGAGTAACAAGAAATTGTGCAAGGGGTGGCTGCTGTGCCACTGGTGGAGGGGCAAGCATCCAGGGAGCTGGGACAGGTGCTGCTCCCAGGCATGGCTGGCTGTGACTCAGATTCTTGCTGGGGCTACTCTGGCATGGTACCATGCTGGGACGGATGTATTTCACTGTATAGAACAGCTCATGAACTCAAAGACAACATCATGTAAATGCTGCTCTCACTTTTCTGTACTTGGAGTCTATAACTTCTAGATAGTGACAACCACAGTCACAAAGATACATAAATCCTACCTGAATGGTGCATTTAATTGAAAATTGCCACAATATCCATGGGCCTAGAGGTGCTCTGTTTTTTACTAGCAATTTTCTGGAGGTGCTTTAATTTTGGTGGCAGCACAGCTCATGCCAGCAATACCATGCAGACTGAGTGACTTGCTGCAAGGTGTTTCTCCCAGCCAAGACTGTGCATGCCTCAGCATCAAATCCTGAGACTTAAACCCCCATTTATGTGGCCAACATCTTGGCTGGCCATCCTGGGCTGCCTTCTTAGCCATTACACCCAGGAAGGGAATAGAGTGTTTATGTATAGAGGTTTGTCTTATATTAAAATGCCTGATTGCCATCATTATTATACAGTACCTCCATGCCTAGAGACCTGCTTGGGGAGTGTAAGGAAGGGATTTGGATCTCCTCTCTGTCTGAGAAGATCCTCAAGCCAACTCCTTCCTTTTGGTCCCAGATCACTGGGCTATAAGCCATTCTATGGGGGCAGGGGCAAGCTGGGGAAACATCCTTCCATGTGTCTGAGAGCCCCTGTGGATAAGAATACCATTGACTTTACAAAATTTGTGTAAAACTGAAGACCAGCAATAGGAGGAGTGGCATGCTTTTTCTCTGCCAGTACTCATCTCTGAAGAAAAACATTTATAGCTGAAAGATGTGGCCTCAGGAAGAAGTTTCCCACCACCTGAGGAGAGCAGTGCTCTAACTACAGGGTTATTATGTGAAAGGTTAGAGCGCAGCTCTGTCCTCCGCTTGTGCTTTAATTGAGAGGCAAGTGCCTGAGTAGCTGAGTCAAACTCGAGCTCTGTGGTGCTTTTGTGTGTTAGGAAAGGCATCTGGAAGAGAAAACCTAGGGTAAGTGCAGCATAGCAAAGCACTGCATGGCACAGCTGAGCCTCTGAGGGCCAGAGCAGGCTGGGAGGAACATGCAAAACTGAATTTTGGATGCAGGCACAGGGACTGCTTGGCACATCCCCTGGCCATGAAGGCAGTGCCTTGACTGGCACCTTGTGATGGGCAGCTGAACATGTCTCCAGAAGTTCTGGCAGCATATTCAGGGCTTAGGGCCTTTTGGCTTTGCAGCAGTGGGACTGCCACAAGGGCTGGAACACTGCTCTGCCTCTTTTGCAGCTGTAGAAGCTATCTACCCAGTACCAAATGAATGTTTTAATCTGCCAAGGATTGATAGGTGTAGGGCCCTGCTCCCCCTCCCTTTGAGGGAGGACGCTTTGGCTGCAAGAGAGGTTTCACAGCAATGCCTCCTTGCCTTGTAATAGGCAGAGGCTTTTTTGAAAGGGTTGGACATTTCCCCTCGCCAGTCCTTCTGTGCCTCCTGTACTTCAACGCTTGCACTGTGCCCATGGGGCACCTCTCTGGTGGGGCAGGGTACCCTGCTGTGTGGTAGAACCAGCTTGGCTTATATGCTTGGCTCTGTGATCAGCCTTCCCAGGCACATTTGAGTGCACTGAGTGATAATTGGCTGTGTCGTATTTTACCAAGGTAATATTCACCCCTAAGTTTTCCTTATCATGCTTCTCCTTAGCAGATTGTAGAGATTGCTGTGATTTCAGTTTGTGCATTGACACGAAAATCCAACATGGAGATGAGGCAAAGCGACAACAACCAGATGACTGAAAGCACATCTGAGTGTTAGTGATACATTTTAATAAATACAATCCTGTTTCTTCATCACAGCCCTCCCCTTTCCCCCTTCTATCCCGGGATGCTTTTAAAGCCTTCAGTGAGATTCCAAATTGCAGCCTATGCATTTCAGGGACCTAACTGAAAACAGATGCTGTGTTCTTGTGAGCAGCCTCCCTGTACTGACTGTGGCAGACCTAGCATCGCAGGGGTTACCAGCACATAGGACACACTGGGGGCACACCCCACCTGCAGGAAGCTTCTGAGCACATCACCCTGCCCTTCGTCTCTTCCCAGGGACCTGGTACTACCATTTTTTTTTTCTTTTTAGTCACTTTCCTCACATGGCGAGCAGGACTACGAAAGACAAATCAAGAGCAGCCTCCAAATCCTCTCCTCCCCTTGTCCTGCCATTAATGTTCAGGAAAAACAGAAGTGAAACAAATTGTAATGTTTAGGAACTAGCTAAAATTCGTATTTTTTGTGAATGATGACATTCTCACCAGAGAGGCAACTAGTAGATTTTTTTCTGCCATGGGTACTGCTTTTTTCAAGTGCTGCAGAGAGTTTTGCTGTGCAGCTGGGAAAAAGATGACCAAATCCCCTGCTTCCATCCATGGCTGAGCTGGCTGCTGCTTCATTACAGAAATTGAAAAGGGAGTTGGAAGCATGATAAACACATTCATTAGGTGAATGCTCTTTACTTCCTTGGACTTTTATTGTAAACACCATGCTCGTATGAGAGCCCAGCAAGACCATGGGAACCTGCATCATGGTTCCTGCAGGATTTAGCTGAAGGGACTGGAGGTACTGCGGTCCCTGCTGGCCTCAGCAGCAACAGCCCTGCTGTGCTGCAGTGAGGTCACTGTTCACAGGGGACATGGGGACAGCCTGTCCCTCTGATGGCAAATAAAACCTCAGCCAGGGGTGGCTGCTTGTGACAAGCAGTGCTGTTGTTTCAAGGTTTCATGAGCCTAAAGAAAGAGGGAGGTTGAAGGGAGAGACGTGCCCTTTATGTATCTGTTAAATAAATTAAGTTTGAGGGAGATCTGCTATTGTGTACTGAAAGAAAGAAGGTGGTTATGGAGCAAAGGAGTTGAAGTGCCTGCCAAAGTGTCTAATACTATGTAAAGCCTTTAAACTTTACATAAAGGAACTACACGGTTCAACTAAGTAGGCTGGTTAAAGCCAGGCAGTGTCTTACATTTTGAACAAAAGCTGGATAAAAGCTTCTCCCTGCCACGTGGCTGGGAATAATGTGGTGCCTCTGGCCTCTCTGAACCTGACCTGGGATGCATTAACTTATCTGCCTTGACTAGGCAGCACTGATGAGCCCTTCCTGATTTCAGAGAGGTTGTAAATATGCCCATGGAGAGAAATGCAGCTTTTGTTTACACTGCAATAGGAAACAAAAACTTGAATAAAGAATACCTGGCTCTGAGTAGACAGTTTTTGGAGAGCATCAGTGCCAATCAAATCTTAAAAATCGGTAGAAATGTGCCATGGAGGAAAAAAGTTTGTTTGTGTAAAATGTCTAGGCATTTTTGAAGCGATGATTGCTGTACTGACAGGGGAAGAAAGGATGATATAGGCTGCATTTCTCCACTTTAGTATATTTTAGCAACAGAAAAAATATTTTCAGCTCTGGAATTCAGACAATAAAGTTGGTCTGTGTGGTCCAAGGCCTGATTCTCTGGGAAAGGGGGGGTCATCTGAGGGTATGGGAAGGTCCATTGTGTGGCTCCGTAAGAAGTAATTTGAATGTTCTTATCCATCAAAATATTGAAAATGAAAAGCCCATTCCATCTAAAACAGGCTCTTTAATTCATAGATGAGAAGTTGTATGGACAGGGCTGAGTGCACCATTTCCTCCTAACAGTAGTGTGTCAGGTAAATCAGAGGTGTTCAAGACATACTTGGTGCAGACGGTGAGATGACGTAAGGACTGAAGGAGTAGCTGGGTGGAAGATGACTTCTCCTGAGACAGATACTGGCATTAAACATGCCCTTTGCACTTTTGTAAAACATTATCTTGGGTAGAACTGTTGATGGGTGGCAAAACACATATGTGCTTCTTTCATGACTCCACTTCTATGTTAATATCCTGCTTTTTTTCTGTTTGTTTGTTGTCAGGATGTTTTTCAAGCAATAGGTCATTTTTATTATTGTAGGGTGATACATGTACCAAGGATGGAAAAATTTCCCACTAGTGTTTGTCAAAAATTTCATTCTAAGCATGCATTTGCTTATTACAGTGACAGAGTTTTATTTTAAAGCATGTCTGTTTGGTAAGCATATCAAGTTTGGTAGTTAGGAAGTATTGCTCATTACTGCTATTATTATTGTTAGTTAAGCTAAAACTTTTGAGTATGAGTGGGTGAAAATATGAAAAAGTCATGTTCTAGCATATCTTCATCCTATGACAGATTTTTTTAAAAAGTCGTATTGGAAATTATGTGTTTGCTTGTGTTGACAACACAGGTATATTTTAAAAAGCTGATTTAATTACCTTAATTCCTGGCTTTATCTCAAAAGTCAATGCCATGAGTTTGAGTAAAATATGTTTGTGTGTGTGCTCTAGATACAGCTTATGAAGACATTTTTGTGTCTGTAGATATTTCTCCACCTTTCCAGCTACTCAAATCTATCTTCCTGAGAGTATAGGATCTGGTGCAGGAGGTGCAGAGGGGCAGTGTCCTACAGATCCACCTGTTACCACGATGAGGGGCTTGATCCTGCCTGCATGAAGAGTGTGGACCCTGTGGGGGACATAACACTGGGACTGAGAAGCCCCTCTTGTTCTGCTTGCTTTGTTTTCCTGGGTGAAGAACTTGGTGCCCCCATGGCATACAGAGATGAATGCACATAAAATAAAACAGTGGTTTCCCCACTGTGCTGGGGACAGAAAAAAGAGAATGCCCTTGGGCTAGGATCAGCAGGGATTTTGTAACTGTGAGTCTGGTCACCATGAATTTATAAACTGAAGCACGTTTTTTGAAAGCTTTTTTTAGTTTTGAAGCCTTTCTTTAAAGTGATTATATGATTTATTAAGAAAAGTACCCTCTAAGACTACTTGATATGAAGGGAATCTCATACATAGCAGGCACAAAACAGGAGAGGTTCAGTGTGAGGAGTCATTAACAAATTCCAAGAGAAGAGACTAACAGGAAAAGGAAATTCTCTGGCAGGGCAAGATGGCAGGTAATTAACAACTGTTGCAATTATAGTAAGTAATAACTAGCGTATTTTCTGACTGTTCATCAGCGACTTGCCAGGCTTCATTACTCATAGATTCTTTCTGGTAACAAACCCAAACCAACAAGCAAATCTCAACATGTTTTGGTGTGAGTTTTGCTCTTCATGAAATCTAGAGTATGATGTTTTATATTGAGTCAGAATCACTCTCTACTTTTAATTTAGGGAGAGGAGTCCTTCTGAAGGCTTCAATACAGCTTCACACGGCCATCACCAGACTGCCAAAACCTGGGCTCCTCCTGCCAAGCTCACAAGGGTGAGGGACCATGACTCTTCCTAGGACCTACCAAGCCTAGGAATTCTAAAGACATTTGCTTTCTCAAAAGACATAGTCCAATTCTTCAGAGTCTAATACAACAATTTGGCTCCAGAATATGGAAGCTGAAAGGAAACAATTTGCACTTCCAAAACATTAGGATAGAGGAAATGAAGGGTGCCTTTGGAGGAGAACCCAGTCTTGCAACAAAAAGCAGGTGCCTGATATGCCAGGGGACAATGAGGTGTTGTGTTAGTGTCATAGGATTGTAGAATCATAGACTATCTTCAGTTGGAAGGGACTCACAAGGATTAGCAAATTCCAACTCCTGGCCCTACACAGCACAACCCCAAGAATCACACCATGGACCTGAGAGCCTTGTCCAAACAGTTCCTGAGCTCTGTCAGGCTTAGTGCTGTGGCTACTTCTCTGGGGAGCCTGTTCCAGCATGTGACCACACTCTGGGGAAAGAACCTTTTCCTAATATCTAGCCCCAACCTCCCCTGACACAACTTCAGGCCATTCCCTTGGGTTCTATCACCAGTCACCACAGAGAAGAGATCAGTGTCTGCCCCTCCACTTTCCCTCACAAGGAAGTTATGACTGCAATGAGGTGTCCCCTCAGTCTACTCCTCTCCAGAACGAACAAACCAGATATCCTCAGCTGCTCCTCGTACAACTTCCTCTCAAGGCCCTTCACCATCTTCATTACCCTCCTTTGGGTACTCTCTAATAATTTTTGATCTTTCCAATTTTATGCCACTCAAAACTGCACACAAATATTCAAGGTGAGGCTGCACCCGCCCAGAGTAGAGCAGGACAATCCCCTCCCTTGACCTGCTGCTGATGTTTTGCCTGATGCTGCCAGGACATGGTTGGCCCTCCTGGCTGCCAGGGCACTGCTGACTCATATTCAACTGGCCATCAAATAGGACTCCCATGTCCCTTTCCATGGCACTGCTCTCCAGCCTCTTGTTCCCTAGCCTGTACATACATTCAGAGTTGTCCTGTCCCAGCTTCCAGTACTGCTATTAAAAATGGTTAGGCTTTCAGGAACATTTGCATCATCACCAGCCAATAACTCCATGCAGACATTGTTTATATTGGGGAGTGAAAACTTTTAGGAGGAAATATCACAAAGGAAAAATAATTTCTATATTCTAAGGGGCTTAAGAGCAGGAGCAACTCTGCAGTAAGACTTCAGATTTAAAAGAATTGTGGTATAAGTGAGAAGTGATCAAAAGATTAGACCTTTGCATAATGTTAAATATTAGAAGCTGAAGTTGTGAGCATAACTAGTGCTAACTTAGAATTTCTGATAGCCATTAAAAATCTGAGTGGAAAATGTTTTATTTATTTTAATTTTTATGACATGAAATGTCTTTTGCATGCAGGGATCCAATGGCTGACTTTTGTAAGAGCCCAGAGAAAAAGTGGCTGAAGACTTTCTAGCTAGGATGGAAGAGGTCTCAAGGAAATGACAATGACCAGGGAAAAGTCAGCTACATTATGGCAGCCTCAGTGACGTGGACTTAGACTCTGCTATTAGGAGAGTATGTGCTGATACAGAGAAGTGCACAACTCTAGCCAATTAAATATTTTGGGATGGGTACCGTAGAAAAATTTATTTGTCTCACTGAGTGTATCTGCTGTGCACTGAATTATGTGCCTTTTTTTCTGCCGTGTATGACTACTGGAGCATTGACAAAGGTGACATTTTCATAGACAGTCATGTTTGAGCCAAGGCTGTGTTAGTCTGTGATGCTTTTGTGATGTGTGCGGTTTTCATGTAGCTGAGCCCATGTCATGTAAGGTAGAAATTATTTCCTTGACTATTGTACAATGTTGATTCTTTTTGTAAAAAAGCCTCGATGATAAGATGGCTAAAAAAATATAGCATGTCTAGTGGACAATTTATGACTCAAAAAGGACTTTAGACTATGAGAGCAGCATAGCTATGTTTAGCTCATAGCTCACAAAGCAGTGATGCAAATATTCACTAACAGCTGTTGGAAAGGAAGAAGAGGATGTAGAAATCATAGGTGAGGCGGTGAACTGCAGAAGAGGATGAAAAGCCTTGATCAGAACTTGTTTTCTTTCTTAGCACTGGTTCTGAAGTGGTGCAGATGTGAGTGAAGCCAGTGGTGCTCCAGGCTTCTAGGTAGGAGTTTCAAGAGTGATGCTATTTAGTAAATGATTATTCAGCTGTTGATAAAGCCAGAGCTTTTGGATGTGAATAACTCCCTCGCCATGAACTTGGCCATATGAGGGGTTGCACAGAGCCACTGAAAACATCAGGCTGTTGCTGAAAGAGATTCTATAACTTGACTGTGTCATGAAAATGACTAAACAAATGAAGATCCCCAGACTTTCACCAAAACAGAACTGACTCAATGACAGTGTCAAATACTCCTCTGGACTCTCCCACTGAGCTACTGAAGGCAGAGGAGCAAAATGTCTCCTCATCCCAAAACTGCAAGAAACCGGCACCACTGAATGTGTTTCTGGCTTCCCCAAAGCCATCACGGTACTTCTGGAAGTACTATTAGCTTGTGGACATATGGAAGGGCAGAGCTTCCTTCAGAGAACAAGGATTTCTATCAGCTCCTTGGTGCTTTACATATTCAAAATCACAACCACTTTGTTGCGTGTAGCAACAAGAGTTGCAATGTTTGCATGGAAAACTTCCATGTAATTTTTAAGAGGAGGCCTGTGTTTGCCAAAACCATGGCATTTGTGTGGCATTTTTCTCAGAAGGCCAGATGTGCTGCTTTCTTAAATTATCCATTTGGCACAGGCAAGTAATATCGGGGTTTCTCTTGTGATGGTTTGAAATAGGGAGATTAAATGAAGCATGTTCTTAGTTGATAACCAAGGTAGAGAGAAGTGAGATACCTTAGAGCTTGTGAAGATGCTGAGGCCTTTCCAGGGCTGGAGGAACAAAACTGAAGACTGCAAGCTACGTGGCATGGGAATTAGGAAAATTAAAAAAAGGAAGGATGCCTTCAACATCATGAAAAAAGGAGGACAAAGGTCATCTTTGGATGGTCTCCCAGACAATTAGCTTGTGACAGCATTAATAGGCAACACAGAGGATTTTAAAACACCTGTCTCGTTTCATCTGGATGATTAAGCAGCAAGTTGTGACCAGCAGCAAAGTGCTGCAGAGGTGAGATACAGAGGGCAGTCATGCCTTGTTGCTGTTTAGCAGAGACCTTGTGATCCTGGAGCTGAGATACTCCAAATCTATCTCCTTACATCCTTAACAGGAACTTCATCAGTGCATTAGAAGTTTGTCATATTTACCATTAATTTTTTGACATTAAGTGGGAATTTTTATTCTTTTTCTGGTAAAAAACTCCGCAGTAATTCTCTCCCCTACCACCTTTAAAGTTGCATGCAGGTCTCTGTGTCTTGGTGATGGTTATATCCAGAAGGTTTACACTGTTTTAATAAATGGTTTAAAATCCTGCTTAAAATTCTTTCCTCTGTTTAATCTGTAATTTTTCAAAATAGTTTAAAAGGCCTTAGGGATTTCACTGACCATCTTGTCTTTTTAGGCTTAAGGCCCAGGTATTTTTTGATAGACTGCCTGTCTCACTGCAGATATAATTTAAAACACAGTTTTATTTGGAGAGGTGTTGCATACCTACACCCCAGAGTCTTCCAATGTACATCTGCAGCTGACCCCTCCTACTGCTTTTTATAAAATTTAGTTTTGTTTGTTTGGGAAAAATATAAACAGTCTACAGTTAGAAAGCTATGTTTTTGCCTGCCTCTGGATTTTTATTTCTTTTTGTCACAGAGGGCTTAAGCCCTTTAAAGCCCAAAGTCCTATTGGGACTACAATAAATCTTTGAGAGACGCTTCAGTGTAGTCACATCTCTGAGCTGCACTGTCAGCTACCAAAGTCAGAATGGAGGTCTTGCTCACACCACAAAAACTGACATAAAGATAAAATACATTTTTATGTCTTCAACATGGATGATGTACCAACGGGGTCTCCGTGTCCTGGGCTAGAGGACCATGACTGCAAGTATAATCAATTCCCAGTCGATCCTGAAACCATATGGAATCTGCTGCTCCAGCTGGATCCTTACAAATCTATTGCACCTGAGGGGATTCATTCAGGAATCCTCAAAAAGCTGGCTGATGTCATTGCAAAATCTCTCTCAATGATTTTGGAGTGGTCTTGGGAATCCAGATGACTGGAGGACCTCAAAAACTACAGACCTGTAAGTCTCACTTCAGTGCCTGATAAAGTTAGGGAGAAGGCTATAGTGGGAGGCATTGAATAACACCTGAAAGACAATACAGACATTTGTCACAGCCAGCACAGTTTCATGAGAGGAAAGGTCTGCTAATCGAGCTTGATTTCCAGGGTAACCCACCTAATTGATCAAGCGAAGCCAGTTTATATAATCCTTTTGGATTTCAATAAAGCTTTTGATATTCTCCCTCACAGGGTCCTTCTGGACAAAATGCCCATCACACAGCTGCATAAACGCATCATGTGGTGGGTGAGCAGTTGGCTCACAGGTTGAGCACAGAGGATAACAGTGAATGGGGTAACATCAAACTGGTGACCTGTCACTAGTGGGGTTCCACATGGCTCCATCTTGGGCCTTGTGCTCTTCAACATCTTCATTAATGATTTGGAAACAGAACTGGAGGGGGTATTAAGCAAGTTTGCAGATGACGCAAAACTGAGAGGAGCTGTTGAGTCCCTCAAAGGCAGGGAGGCTCTGTGGAGACACCTCCACAAATTAGAGGGTTGGGCAATCACCAACCATATGAAGTTTAACAAGGGAAAGGGCAAGATTCTGCCACTGGCAATCCTGGATTACAGACTGGGGAATAAAATGCTGAAAAGCAGTGCCATGGAAAGGGACCTGGGAGTCCTGGTTGATGGCAAGTTGAATCTGAGTCAGCAGTGCCCTGGCAGCCAACCATGTCCTGGAGGGCATCAGGCACAGCATCACCAGCCGGTCGAGGAAGGGGTTGTCCCTCTCTACTCTGCACTGGGGCGGCCTCACCTTGGATATTGTGTGCAGTTTTGGCCACTGCAATATAAGAGAGATATTAAGCTATTAGAGAGTGTCCAAGGGAGGACAATGAAGATGGTGAAGGACTTTGGGGGGAAACCATATGAGGAGTGGCTGAAGTCACTCGGTCTGTTCATCCTGGAGAAGACAGAGGGGAGACCTCATTGCAGTTACAACTTCCTCATGAGGGGAAGAAGCATGACTGGCACTGCTTTCTTCTTTGTGGTGACCAGTGACAGAACCCAAGGGAACGGCCTCAAGATGTGGCAGGAAAGGTTTAGGCTGGATGTTAGGAAAAGGTTCTTCACCCAGGGAAGTGGTCACAGCGCCAAGCCTGACAGTTAGGGAAGCATTTGTACAACACTCTTGGGCACAAGATATGGCTCTTTGGGATGGTCCTGTGCAGGGCTAAGAGCTGGACTGTGGGTCCCATCCAATTCAGCATATTCTATGATTCTGTTCTAAAAAAATAATATTTCACAGTAGCCTTAGAACAGGAGGTACCTGTGCTGTTAGAAAGTTATTGGTAGTCCCTTAAATCTGCACTTATTTAACATACCCTCTTAAACAGCCATGCCAAAAACAGGAACAAAAATGGCTGCTGAAAATATATGTATGGATTTGAAACACTTCCCATCAAATTTTGCATTCAATGTGAAGAGATTTCAAAAAAAAAGTGAGACTGGTGGCACACAGTATTGGGCTCGGATGTGGCTAAGATAATTTCTCAGCCAGGCTACTCTGCTTCAGGATGTCTTTTTTCTGCAGAGCCCTTTCATTCAAGCCATACATTGAACAATCCCAGCATGGATTGCCAGCCTGTACTCTGTGCTCATTTGTTATTAGCTTGTTAGCTAATGAACCGCTATCCTCTCCTTGACCTGCTCAAATTCTTACTGTGGCTTCTCTCCTGCAGCCAGACCAGCTCTCTTTGGTTCAGGGTGTCTGTGAACATCTGTTGTTGGTCTAGCAGCTAAGTGCTGGAGCAGGGGATTGAGCCCTGCTGAAGATTGTCTGGAGAAGATCAGCACCAGGAGGCCCAGCTTTCTGCCTCCACTCCTGATTTTACTTTGCAAGGGAAAAAGGCTTGTGGCTGAGACTGTAGAGGCAGGATTTTGTACATACATGGCCTGTATCATATTACACCACATTACATTGCTTAGCACAAGGTTAGGAGGAGTGTAATCTGCTCAGATGTTTATAGATATCAGACCAAGCATACTACGTTATTCCATAGTAAGTTGGGCTCCAGTCTTGTACTCAAAAACACACTGAGTTCAGCTGCAAGTTATTTGTGGACCCCCTTGAATGGATATCACTCAGACTGAGCCCGTCTCCAGATGTACATGGATACCTTGGACATCAGCAATGCTGTAACCTTGGAGTTATTGATCTGTTAGAAAATAATTGCAAAATGATTTGAAAAGGCTGAAGAAAAACATGGTTGGTGGCTGAATTCATGGTGCAGTCAATAGTACAATGGCACATAGCTTTAATTTCCACATGTAAGTTCTTCTTGTAATGGTAACAATAATAAACAACAACAACATGATGTTTATTTCATGAATTTGAATGTTTTGGTATATTTAAGAAGGCATTAAACACCCAAACTGGAGCTCTTCCAGGTTGCTCTCTGGTTCTTTGTTTTTGGGGCTATGATAAGCAGCACCAGGTAGCAACTGTTATGCTTCAGCCCACTGGTGTTTCCAGATGATGCAACCCAGTTGGAAATGTGGCCCACTGCAAATAGTTTGTAATTAACTGGTTGGATTACTTGTTTGTAACCAGCACCACAGTTGAAGTCTATTTTTCACAACATACTTCCACAAAAATTATTAAAAAAATACTTGAGACTTTTGTATTATCTTTAACAAATAGCATATGTCTGATGTTCCTGTCTGAAAGGTGGACTATAAATCAGCTGGGACAGGGATTTTCACAGTTCTTTTCAGTAACATGAAGATTGGGACAAGCAATGAATGAATAATCTTCATAATTTCAAGCTGATGTTTTTGATCACAAGTAACTGTATACTTCTGAATATCTCTCAAAATCTGCTGCTTGTTGTTTCTAAATATGCATGTAATGGAGATTGTGATTGTACTGCAGTGTTGGAAAACTGTTCAGTTTGGGAGTCCTTGAAGTCTTGTACATCTCTATCTTCTACAGCAAAGAAGTGAAATCAGAACATTTTTTCTTCAAAAGAACCTATTGCAGCTAGTACATCTTTTAAACACGAGATGAAATATAGTGGCAAATGGTAGAGCTATATGAAATTGCCTCTGTTTGGTCTTCTATTATGTGCTTGCAATAATTGAAATCAGGTAGAGGGTGAATACCAGCAGGTTCCTAATGTCAATTAATTGATTTTAAAAATAATACAGAAATTAATATTAAAAAATGTGTCCACAAATGCTACTAGGAAGATCTTTTATGTCCTTGATACCACTGTTACCTTTTAGAAGTTGTGAAACTTATTTTTGGCTGCTAATTATTCCCATTTCATGAATGTGAATAACAGCAGAGAATTAAGAAATGAAAGTGTTTTGATACAGCAAAATGTCCTTTATGTGTTAATGTGAATTCCAGAAGGTTTGTGCAGTTTGAATGTAATGCTTGCTGGGCAACTGAAATGGGCTGCAATAACAAGAGCTAAATAGTAAGCTTTGGTACAGGGAGACTTGTAGGAGCCAGGAACTACCAGAGAGTACAAGTCAAAGGGACAACTTTTTAAATTTTTTTCCTAAATATAGCTCTTTCTGGCAATACCAGAAGTTAAACAAGCATTGGATGTTGTCATTAGAGTCTCTGGAATGAGACTGGAGGTTTGTGAGGGGCTCCACCTTGAGCTCCAATAGAGGTCAGGGCTAGAGAGCAAAGGTGAGGGGTGGGTGAGGGGAGTGTAGGGGGGCGGACACACATAGCATTGAGTAGTGCAGAGTTTGGACAACTCAGTGAGAGTCTGTCTTGATATAATCCTGAGGAACGGGGCTGGAGAGGAGAAAGAAAGTATGAGTTATGTCAATATGGGATTTATCTAGTTTTCTTCCAGGCTCTTGATTTTGGCTGTGCATGACAAGGATGTGTAGCACCTCCTGCCTCATGCTGTGATTTAGAGGTGTATTCTTCCCTTTCGGTGGCTGTGAGGATTTTGACATGGACAAGTTTTCCAGAAACACATTTCTTACATTTTCCCTCTTTGTCTCTGTTGGAAAAAAATAAATCACTCTTTGTTGTCTTGAAATCCATTTGAATATTAAAACAGGCTGGATTTTTTCTCTCATCAAATAGCTTGTGCCAACAAATGCAAGAGCAGTGGCTGCCTATGGATTGGGGACAAACTTGGCAACTGTGTGGATGAACAGAACAGGGAAGAATGTCTCATAATTTTATGGATGGTTTGCTTTGATGTTTCAGAAGTAAACCGAATTTGCTACACAAGACAATTAAAAAAAGAAACTAAAGCCCTAGCGGTTAACTGGTGGAGTCAATGTTTTTATTTCCCTCTCCCATTAAACATTCTGTAATAACCTATCTGGGATCCTTCCTCAGATGGTGGTTTGCAACTGTCCACTGAATTGGACCTATTCCTCCTTTGTCAGCTTGCCCTGTGTTCTGGGAAATGAGACCTTCCACCTTTGGTGGAAGGTCTCATGCAGCTTCTGAAGTAACAATGTGTTGTCTAGTGGCATGGAAAATAGAGTAACTGAATAAAGGTTAATTTTTGTCAGCAGTTTAAATTATATAAATTTCTTTTTCCATTATCCTGTTCTCATTGTACCTCAACTCTCACCCTTCATGAGAGATCCTTTTGGGTGACTTATGGGGAGAAAAGTCCTGCTCACATACTTCTACTGTCTTTCCCTTCCCTACTTCAGGTTTTAGTAACTGAAGATGTTTACCAGAAGCAATACTTGGTGCAAAGACCACTGTACTGTGCTTAATGTTGAAGAACAGGAATTGACTCTGTCCTAATGTATTTGTTCAAAGAAGGAAAAGGAAGAGAAAGACATAAAGGACCTTGTATTTCCAAAATCAGCTCTGAGACACTCTGTACCCATGATACTATGAATACTCCCACAAACTCAGCATGGGTTTCCATGTTGAGGCATGAAAAATGCCAAGAAGACGATCCTTTCCCCTACTGGAAACACTGCCAGAGTAGCTGCACCAGAGTGCAGTGGCTGTCCCTCTTATACACAAACATTCCTGTCTCTTTTCACTGTCATAGGGCCTGCCATGTTTTTGATGGAGAAACTATTTATTCTCCTCTTCCAGAGGTGGTGGTGGTGCCTTGGTGTCATTTAAATGGTGATTTAATTTTATTACTGGGTCTCGGCAGGCTCCTCCTCAGGTGCCCTGCCAAGGCTTTGCTCGCAGCTGGTTCTAGGCCACCCTTGAGGGCACCCATTCCTTACAGAATTAGGTTGTCTGCATTGGGAAGGGAGAGCTACTGGGAAGGGTGTAGCAGGTTGGTGACTTCATGAAAAGGATTTTGGAAAGGCACAAATCCCCCTTGCATGGACATCTTTGAGAACTGCAGCGGGGGAAATCATGGGTGTCTCCTGTGGCAGAGTCGGCTTGTTGGGAGAATTACTGACTCATCTGCCTGCCTTGCCTTCACTTGGCATCAGTGACTTCATTCTCCTGAGAAAGGACAAGTAACAAGGACCCTGGTCCCTTTTTCTCTCCTCAAGTAGTACGCTGCCTCTTCTGCCTATACCAGACACCAACTTTGCTTTGGATACAATCTGGTGCTGCGCTGTCATTTGGTGCAGCTCCTTCCTGACAGCCATGCCCAAGAAGTTCCCTGGAGCCAGCTCCTCACTCATGAAGAGTAATATCCATCACAGTATCACAGCTGTGGTGAGGTAGATAGTGCCTTCTGGGAGGAGACATGGACAGTTATGGGTTGCTGCACACCACTGAAGAGGTTATTTTTAGCAAAGAACAACTTAAGTGTTCGAAGTACTTGAACTTCTGAGATACTGGTGTGAAACAGCAGAAACACACTTATATGCTGCCATCATTTTCTCAGCACTCTCCTCATGCCCTTGAGTAGATGAGACTGTACAAGTTGATGAGACTTTACTCTCTTTGAGACCAAGTCAGAACTTCATGCCTTTGTCAGACTCAGGAACCTGAAAGAACTTTTGCAGCCCCCTCTCCCCTTCTCCTTCTGCAGGCTTGATCTTTACCCTTTGATCTCCGGATCTACAGCCTTAGAAAAACAAGAGTTTCACTGGGTTTGGGGCAGAGCCCTCACATCTTCCAGGCTGTAAATCTGACTATTGTGTTTGAGCATTGCCTGTGATGCTTCTTATCGAGATCATTGTTCCACCCTTTCCTGTTTGGTTTCTTTCACAATTCCTTTTCAATGGGTCCCCTAGTAAAGAGCCCATCATAAACAAACACACAGAGCTTTGCACAATGCAAAATAACATTGATTTCCCAGTTTTCCTCCCCAGCGGCATAAAAAATGCACCCCAAATATAAAATGAAAGAATCCCAGAGGGATGGAAAGCATCCAAGAAATCATACCCTCGAGTGGCAAACCACCAGTGGTGCAGCTGAGATCCTCCCCCCACCTCCAGTTTACAGCTTTCCCAGAATTTTCTTAAGTGGGAGAAGGCAGTGGTGCGTGCCCACAGACTGCCCCGCTCTCCTCCCCACTACCCCCTCTGCAGCATCCCCTCTCCAACCCACAACAAGGTCTTCATGTTGATTCAGTGTCCTCTAGTGGCAAACTTGCGACACAGGCACGAGAGCAGTGGGACACGGGGACCTGCTGCCTGGCTTCAGGAGAATTAGGAGAACGTGGCTCTGAAGCAGATATCTTGGGGGAAGGAGGTCTATTGCATGTGTCACCCAAACAATGGGTATAACGTGTGGCAATGTGTTAGCCAAGTAAGTCATGGTGTCACTGCCATCTGCTCCAGTCTTTGGTGTTAGACATGCCAAAGAGGCTTTTGGAAAGTGGTCTCATTGAAATACTTCAAGATATTCTTACAGGTGAGCAAACTAAACAATTTTTCAGGGTTCTTCACTGTGAATGACTGAGACACTTCCTGAAGGGTAGAATTTACAACTTCACTTGGGTGAAAGAAAGTGTGGCTAAGCTGCAAAAGTGAGTTGGAGTCCTCATCTTCCCTGTCTCTGTCTGGGAGCCAGGTTTGTGATGAAGCAGCAGCAGCAGCAGCAGCAGTGCTCAGGGGGGCTAACAGACTGGCCCCAAAATCTCTCCTCGGTGTCATTGGGAATAGCACACACTCATTCTTCATATTCTCAGCATGTTAGCATAAATACTTCTTGTCACATTCTCTAGCCTTTAATTACTTAAAGTATCATAACAAAACTGCATTTAAAGTGCTCTCACTGATCTCCTAAATTCTGTTGCAATTTCACAAAATCACCAAATATGCAGAGTTGGAAGGGATCCACCAAGGATCATCGTGTCCAGCTCTTAGCCTTATCTGTATGAACATGCAGGGTTGACCCATCCCAGATGCAAAATCCAGCACTTTCCTTTGTTGAACTTCATATGCATGATACTTCTCACTCTTCGTTTCCCCCCAACCTTTATTCCCATACTAATACATTCTTTTATACTCTGTTGTTGGATGCTATTTCCTGACCTATGACTTAGTGATTTCAAATCCTTTCAGACTCCATGTGTGTTTTCTGTCTGGAGACAGATTCTGGCTAAGCTCATTTCTAGTGGTGACATGAAGGCATGACTTGTTATTTTGGCATGCAGCACAAGTCGATAGAGAAATTAGAAGATCAAATGGATCTCTGCATTAGGTGAGCTTCCTGGAAAAGATGATGCATTTTTAGTTGTTATCACCACAAGTTCCCAATTAAAAATATGTAATGACATTACAATTGAGGAATAATGATTCAGCTTCTCAGATAATAGAGTGTTTATCCACACTGGAGCACAACATTTTTTAGTGACTGTAAAATGCCCCAGAATATCTTTCTGTGCTGTAAAAACATATATCAAACCTTTGGCTGTAATAAGTCTCCCTCAAATGGGAAATCAAGCACTGTCTAGTGTTTTCCCTAAACAGATGTAGATATGCTTTTCTCTTTCTTTCTTTCCCTCTCCCCACCTCTTCGGCTATCCTTGAAGGGCAAGGAAGACACTTTGAAGTGTCTGAGGCTTTTCAGACAACACTGATTGGCTGGCTTTATTCACTGTGCTGGGAGAAATTAAGACTGCAAAGTTACTTTATTTCTATTTCTGTTCACACAACGTTTTGCATCAGACAAACTGGTTTTGGACATCTCCAACATTTTTTCCCCCCTTTAATTATCTGTCTGGATAAAATACAGAGCCAGTTCTTGGAGGTTGTACAGAAGACAACTCTACTTCCCCTAGCCTTACTTAGTGATGAGAAGCTACCAAGTTCATCCAGGACATCTTCCCTCTCTGGTCACAGTGAAGTTACCTTTAAGGACTTCAAAGCTAATGGTTGCTCTTGGGATCCTGATAGAAGGGAAGCAGCAGTTTCTGTTCATTAGGAGAAACCTCGACCTGGCTCTATACCCAGATGAAGCAGGCAGAGGATCTGCTAAGGATGGCAGATGATTAAGATGATAAAACACCTCTGGTCTTATCACCTCCTTGGATCAAGCCATAGGTGTGGAAATCCAGGTTTGCTGCTTGCTGCCACTTAGGATGTGTTGGGGTAGATGCTGAGCTCATGTCTGGCCATTGGCAGAGGTCAGCCCATCACCTTCCCATCACAGTGGGCTGTAGCAGTGGACAGCTGGGCTCTTCTGCACCATGCCATCCCTTCATCTTCCTCCCATGCAAGGAATATCCACTTCCAACACCTCAAACACAGCACGGCAAAACCCAGCTTTGCCCTTGTGGCTAAAAGCCTGGTGGTGGTTCAGATGGTACCCATTGCATTACTTATGCTCAAGGAATGGATGGAAAAGGCAAGCCTCACACTGGAAGAGGCAGTAATGTTGGTTTAGGGCTCCACTGGAGGTATTTTGCCTCAGATGTTCCTAGCTGCTGCTGAACCTGGAAACTCAAGGGGAGCTGGGAGCAACTGCCTCTGTGCTAACTGAACTGGGCTGTTCCTCTCTGTCTGGTGAAATAATGTTCTCTGTAGATCTTGGCAGTCTGCTTTTCCCCACCATGTTCCTTAAACCTTTCTATAGCACCTTGCCCTATCACCTAAGTGCTGGCTGGGCAAGAGGGAAGACATTTTGTTTCTGTCTAGATATATGGCCAAATAGCCAAATGGTCCAGAGGAAGAAGGCTTGATCTGAAGCCTTTTCTTGGGTGAAGATTTGAATTTCTTCTCTAGATGCTGATTTTCATGCAACTCTTTAAAACATTATTTTCTTAAGGACTGCAAGATCCTGTCAAATTGCACCAAAATATGGCAAAAACTGCAGGAAGAGATGACAGAGAAAGAGAAATTATGTAATCTTCCTTTCCATGGAAACACAGGCTAACAGGAAGACCTTTATCCTATCAGTCCACTCTGAGTGGAGAAAATAGATAACAGGTAATGTGATTCGTGTAACTGCAGGTTGTGACTTCCAGCGTGTCTTTATGCCCTCAAGATTTTCCACCATCTGCTGCTTGTTACCACCTGACCCAAATTTTGTCCCATATCAGCAGTGTGCCTCCATGGCCTCAAAAGGGACTAACCTGCAGTGCAGCAGTACTCTGGTCAGCTCTCACTGCCACTCACTTTGTGCATGGTAGGGCAGGTGGAAGCTAAACAGGGATATGAGGAAATGTGTTATGTGACTGGAGTGCCTAGATCCTACTTTTATGTGCCCAAATACTTTTGTTGTTGAACTGGAGTTCGAAAGCTGTCAAGGAGCTTTCCAATGGATCCTATGTGAGAGACTCTCACAGACCATGATTTTCATTTGTTCTTTAGTTTCAGACTAAAAGGTTTACGTTTATGTTCTAAGTAATTATTATGTAAGATAACTTAAATATTCCTTTACTATTTTATCGTGTGGTGCCACTTTTCTTCTTGAGACACAAGGTGATGTAGTGACAATGCATATGTCTTCTTTTGAATAGGGATTTCAGTAAAAGTTCCCACAATTAGCTATTAAGTATGTAAATGGATAAAAGTCAGGCCTGATTGTGTAACTGTTTAGAAAACAGAAGGATCTGACTTGATAACATGTGGATCTATCTTGACTGATGGTTGAAAAGTATTGTCTTCATAAAGTGGTGGAAGAAGTGAAGAAAATAAGACATAAATCTTGCAGATAATGATTTATCTAGTTTAATAAAAGTACTGTGTGACTCACTAGTCAGAGGGACCAAACTAAGCTACCCAACAAAATGGTACAACATCATATTAAATATTGTATATGCACGTGAGAAGAGTAATTTGAGTTGGAAATGATTGTAGTCGTTCAGGAAATCAGATGTCATTGTGGATAACTCAGCTAACACCTCTGGTACAGACGATCAAAGGCAAATGCTATTTTGGGTTAGAGTGCTAATAGGATAACATAATGTTTCAATCAATAGTGTTTGGTAGGTTGTGTAGAGGTGCAGCCAAAGAAGCACATTGGAAAAGCCTAGATTTTTAGAGGTGGTTGTGCTGAAGAGAAAGATGGCTGGGCTCTTCTCCTAATACTGTTGTGGGACACATACATCAAGATACCATTTACTTAATTGCCATAAAGCAGGCATAATTGGAATGGCTTAATTATGGCAGTTGTAGATATTCCAGCATTAGAAAGCTTTACTTCAGGGTTTGATTTTTTCCCTGAACAATTATTCAGGGAACCTTCTGGTCTGTTCTAGTACGAGGTGAGGGTAGATGGCACTCCTAAGCCTTAAAACGTATCAGTTAGGATGGAAGAAGAAGGGAAAGAGAATATAAGGAGAATAAGAGTGAAAGTTTAGAGATTACATAAAAATTCTAGAAAAACTTTTGAAGTAGAGGAAGAAGCATGTAAATTGATTTCTTACTGTACTGTAACAGACCCAATCACAATAACTGTGTTCCTAGTTCATGCACACTTACGTAGCTGTATTATTCAGGTTTAAAATCCTCAAATCTAAAACATTTTGACCATGTCTGAAAACTTCCCCTTGTCCTAAGAAGAAATACTTCCCTTGTGTCAAAACAACACTTTTTTCCCCTGCTTTGACCAGTTTGTAAAGCATTAGGAGAGGATGAAAAATTACATGTATTTTCTCTTTTTTTTTCTAGACTTCTAGTTCTGACACAATTTTACCCATGAAGAGCTCAGCACATGGACTAGAACAGCAAATATTTTCATAAATTAGTTTGGCTTAGAAGGGACTGATAAACTTTATCATAAGGCAGTGAAGAAATGCAAGATCTAACAAATCTAAGATGGATGGGGATTGCTAGGGAGAACAAGAGAATTCCAAGTTAAATACACTAGGTAAATGCCATTACTAGAGCTGATTGATTTATAGAATCATAGAATAATCAAGGTTGGAGAAGACCTCTAAGATCATCAAATAAAAAGTATTCTGTCTAGTGAGTCAAAATCCAATGTAGAATTGCAAACAAGATGTAAATATTTATGCAGCAGCAAAGCAAAGAAGTAGGGATGTGGCGCTATAATGGAGCCCAAATCAAACAACAGTCAGCCATATGCAGAGTCAGAGCAGGAAGCATGGGGAGGCATTGTTCTTCCCCTCTGCTTGCTGAGAATCATCAATGGGCATTGAGATACACTGCTTGCCTATTTTCCTATTCTACAGACTAACTGTACAAAGCAAGTCTTCACTCTCTTATTCTACAACTTTAGAGGCTGCACATGTGATTCTGGAGCAAATGAGCAAGACCTGCAATAGCAAATGCAGATGAATTAGATGGGCAAAAGAGAAACTCCTGAAGGTATAGGAAACAGTGAAAAGAATATGCAATTCTTTCTGTTGAATGGTCCCTTTAAGGCAGCTGAGAAAGAAAATACCAAACATGGAGAGTGACTATTTTAGTGAGCTACACTGAATATTTAGCTTGGGTAGCACATGCCTCAGAATTTCTTCTTCCAAACCTGCTTTATGTTTGATGCCATGTGGCTGCCTATGCTATGTGTTTCAGAATGGCAGGCCACCCTGAAATAAGATCTTGGAAGAAGGACAACTTTGCTGCTTTTGATAATATGACCCCCATGTTTGCTCCTAGAGAACCACTATGGGGTTCTGGGTTTCAGATGTTGGGTGGGGATGTTCAGAGCACATCCTGTGGTCCCTGGCAGCATGTGACATGTGGCATCTAGTACCCATGACAAGGAAATAAAAAAGGGGATTTCATAGTGTTGTGCCATATTTTTACATCAGGAAATGGAAACTCTTTGGCAAGGGGTTCCTCCCAATGCTGGCAAACAGAGGTCAAATGGGATAACTTACGGGGTATTGTCTTCAAAAGCTCTTCTTAAGTTCCTGTGCAATGAAGTCTAATAATTCACAGGAAGGACATGTAAAATCTAAAGGGATTGTTTTGGCATGCAATTGCAGACTGCAAGAGCTTCCTCTGGAGTGGCCAATCTTTCATGGCCTGTGACCCAGAAACCAGAAGAAATTGTGTCTCTAAAGGATAAGGGATATTTATTATTGCATGGGTTTTATGGGCAAACCTTGTGTTATTCCCATGGTTTTTGCTTTCTTTGACTCTTCCTTAAATATACCAATAAGGATGCTTGACTTTATTATTATACACAGTAGTCTGTACATATCTGCAAAATCACACCTTCCAACAAACTCGTTAGCTGTAGTTATTCAGAGGCAGAACTACAAATGAAGCCATCTAGGACTAGTCT
Source organism: Formicarius rufipectus (assembly GCA_013399695.1). Lineage (NCBI taxonomy): Eukaryota > Metazoa > Chordata > Aves > Passeriformes > Formicariidae > Formicarius > Formicarius rufipectus. The sequence goes on from VXAU01003160.1 coordinate 193,345, forward strand.
CTCCATGACTCTTTCATGCTACCCTGTAGCACCTGTAAGGCTGATGCTTGGCGGCTGTGACACACACTGCTAATCCCTGGCTACTGAGGCCTCTCCTCAAAGTCCTGTGACTCTACATCTTGGTTTTCAAGGACACTAACAGGAAAACGCTTATTTTAGTAGTGTCCAGCTGCTGTAAGCCACGGTTTCCACTCCTCTCCAGGCTGAAAGAATAATCCCCATCTACTCAGCCAAATACAAATGCTATGGGGAGCAGTGTGCACTCAGATGGCTTTCTGTGAGGCTGAGGGGTTTTATTGCCTCAGATTGTGCCTTTTGAGGCATAAAACATGGTCATACCAGGCAAGTTAGAAAATAGGTGGTACCATGAAGAGGATGCACAAGTTTTCTCAAGTCACACTTGTGATGTGTCAGTCCAAGCATCTGAGGAATGTGATCGAACAAGTTCCATATGGGGGTAACAGTCACCAAAAAAAAACCCCCAAACCCCCAAAATAACAAATGGCACCACAGAATTATTCAGGTTGGGAAAGATCTCTAAGATCATTGAGTCCAGCATATTGCAGAGGTTAAATTTGCAACTTTTTTTATCCACAGGGAGGAAAGCCAATGTGGGATCAATGCTTCATATACAGTGCACTATTATCAAGCTTTTTAAAAGCAGTTCCTGCCACATTCAGATATATCTCATAACTCTGGTTGAAATTTCCGCCAGTTTTGCAAATGCCTATTTATAATGAGGAATGATTGGCCTCTGTGTTCAGCAGCAAGGCATGCAGTTCCAAAGAATCAGATGTGAAAGTCTGCAGAGGTTGAGGATTTCACTTATTTTTCTCAAATTTGATCCCAGTTTCAGAATGAAAGATGTTGAAACAGTGGTGACCACACTACCTGTAGGGAGAGCCCTCACCTGGGAAACTCTCTCTGCCAGTTTTCTGACTTAAAGGACAAACAGGTCACCTTTCACTTGTGTGAATCACCAGTGATCTTGGTTTTTGGGCTACAGGCTGAACTGGAGACTCAAGTTGCAGATAAAGTCATCAGCATGGTACTTAGCCTAGTGGAGCCCAAGCTAGGCGAGACCTTTTAGCACAGCAGCAGTACAAATGTTAATAATAAACCAGTGAATGGTTGAGGGATTTGCCCTAAAAGGAAATCTTTCCAGCTCTATTCTTTCCAGCTATGTTTCTAGGAGGTTGCTGTGCTGTTTTCCTACACAAGAAAAAAAAAAAGACCCTTACTTTTTTTGCTCGATGCAAGATGCCAAGTTTTAAGCTCCTGCTCTGAATAATTAAGAACAGAAAGTCCTTTCCTACAGTGTGACTTAGGCCTTATGATCTGCTTTGCTCTTTTGGTTTCTGATTCTGACTTCAAATGACTAGGTTCTGAATTCAACATGAGGCTGAATAAGAAGTTACTCATACATGCAACCTGATTTCATTGAATGGACCTAGCTGAGCATGACTGCTTAGCTGCTGGCGTCAAGAGCTCATGATCTGCCTGAAGTGACGAGATGGTAATTTTTAGCAACAACATATTTTCCTTCCTTTTCAGTCATTGGGAGAGCGTGTTCCGGGACACAGGAAAGAAACAGTGTCTGAAGTTCCTTGTGAAACAGAGGAACTGACTACCCGGACAAACCGTTGAGGGAAGAGTCCTCAGCAGAGCATGTCAAACCCATGAATCAAGTTGTATTATTACCTTTTGGTGTTCTTTTAACCAGCTTGCTAATCCTGTAATTCAAGTGGCTCTTAGGAGGCAGGAGAGGGCAGTCTGACCTTGTGTAGCCTCTGAGGGATGCCACTGTGATTTTTCCAAAGCAGCAGGTGTTTATTCCAGACGTATGGCAAAATGGAAACCGAGGATTGAGCTGGCAACTACTGAATTGGTGAAAGCTTTGCTTCAGTGAGAGCTGGATGCATACCAAAGATGGTCTCAGGATCTGACTATGGAGATCTTAACTATAATTCTTTCTGGTTTTGGTTGAAAAAATTATTTTGTGTCTGTTTTCCTGCCTGTAGTTTTGCAGTTGTGCAGTTCTGCGTTTCAGTCCAGAACTGGTAACATTAACTAGCATCTGAAATACCTCATCTGCATTGGTTAAAGAGGTGATAGATAATGTTACTTTGTCAGTTCAAGAGCAATTCAGGACACTCTGGATTTCATGTGAAGACAGATTTGTAGATGTTAAGCCTTTTGAACAAAGTTACTTTTGTGGACCTTAAGTTGTGAATAATCAGAAGGTATGGAAGGTAATGTGTGCAAGAGAGATTGGGAGACAGCCTGACAGAGACAAAACTGGGAATAGAAGTATCTGGGAATTAGTTGGTATGAATCTCCTCTCTTATCAAATTTCCCTGTGCCATCCACAACCACTAGAAACCTCTCTATCTATAGACAAACTTATGGACAGCTGCCAGTAGATGATGCCTGGAAATCAGAAATGAGACAGCTGGTGCTTGACCTTGCTTTGCATGATCCTGCTTTATAAAAAGAGTTGGAAACCTCAGGGCTCCTATGACTCCATTGGGAATCACCCTTTCCAGTCCCATGGAACGGCCTTCTCAAAAAGATCCATAAGCCACAAGTTAAATTTTCCATGTCCTCTGGAGTCTTCCCCTGGCCAGTCATTAAATCATACCCCCTAGTGGGAGTTTCAAAGATTCTCATTGGTGGTGATTTATTTATTTATTTATTTGATTTCAAAACTGCCATTGGAGTCCTGGAATAGGCCATGTAATTGCAGCCTGAGAAAATCTACTTAATAGCCATGCAACAGATCCAGAAAGTTACACACACAGTAAGATATAAAAATCTCAGTAGATAGCCTGAGTGGCGTAAGGGTTTTCAGAGGTGTATTAATAATGAAAATGATAGATCAATAACAAAATATAATAATAATAATAAATAATAAAAAAATGTAACCCTCCCAGCTTATTGACTAAAACTTGGAGGAAAAGGAGTGAGTTATATAGGAATTTCCCAAAGCTTCAGTCCAGGGCTAAGAACCAAAGAAGAAAATTCTAACTCCCCTTTGTCCTCTTTGCCCCCTGCTGCTGTGGCCTGTCTCTTAACCGAGCAAACAAAAGCAGCTCAGAAAAACGTAACACTCCGCACTAATTTCCAGAATTCCCATGTCTTCCGGTAGAGGGAAGTATTGTTTCATTTCCTTTGGATTTGAAAGGCTTTGCCAGGGGAAATAAGACAAAGGCACAGAGAGATCAATAATATGCAAAGGAGATGAAAATGATCATTTAGACCCTAGTCCTGCAGGTAACATACCTTCGTGTAGGAGCAGGCACTCAAAGTAAGTGAATGCATAAAAGCTGCAGGATCAGGCCCCACATCACTTAAGATACCTGTGACGGACACAGAAACTGTACCAAGCAAAAGTCCTGCAATGGAAGCTAAAAGTACAAATTAAAGTTTTGTTTGTGCTGTTTTAAGTGTTTTTCTGGATCCTAAGCTTTCGCTTGTTTCCTTAGTGCTTTTATGTCCTGTCAGCTTTAATTATCCAGGAGAAAGTGGGTTTGGAAGACCCAAGTAATACAGGTAATATGGCTTCCCAAGGAAACTCCACATAAAGCCAGCTTGATTTTCTGCATGATGCTGCCAGGTGAACTCATTCATGGAGGGCTTCCCAGTTATTGTGTGCTGTCCAGTGTATACTGGAAACTAGCTCAGATGGGATCACAGGCACTGGTCCTGAGCTCCTGGAGCAGGAAGCAGGAGGGAGCTGAGTACTGAGCCTGCTCTGGTGTACCAGCTCCTGGTGCTGTGGTCTGGGGCTTAGGATGTGATGCTTCCCACTGGGTGACTGGGAACAGAGCTGTGCCTGACCAAAATAAAATTAATTTGGGTACCTCAGCCATACTAAAAGTATTAGGAACAGAGTATAGTCTCAGGCAGTGGTCCCACACTCCTTGGTGTGATTCTTCTCTATGCCAATTAAGTCTCCTGCAGACCAAAGCACACAGGGACAATTTGAAGAGCATCATCTTGAGGCAGCATGGATATGGTCATCTCTGTTGGTATTGAAAGCAAATTTGTCCATATGTAGGTGATCTTTATGATATTGCCATAGACACACCACCCAAATAGAGACACCTTTGGTATTTCTGTCATGGTGAGGTATTATCCATGGAGGGAGTAATCTGCTGGCTGGTAATGGAGAACAGACTGAACAGATTGTGCTGCTGAGAGTAAGCCTGGTTGCACAGCCACTCTGCATGACTGCACCTTATGTGGCTTCGTCTTTTCAGGCACTGGTATCAGCGTGAGCCCCAGCAGCACAGGGTGCAGCACGGTGCCTGCTGCCCTGGGAAGGCATTTAGGGACTGAATTCCTCACAGATCTCTTACTCTGCTGCCCTGTCTACATGCCTCTTAGTATTCCCTCCAGACTTACCCTGGGATGCAACTCATGGAAAGTCTCAGAGGTGCTTCTGAGATGGAATAGTCTCTCCTGTAGAACAAATGAACTGATCCTGCTTTGGTTCTGAATAATTTCTCCCAGCATTCTGGGTACTGTGATGAACTTAGCCTCAGTTCCTTAGCAATTTAGTGACACTTGCGATTTTTTTTTTCTGTTCAATTCAGTACTGCCATTTTCCCTTTGAAAGCAAAAGCAGGATTTTAGTGCACTTGAATATGATTGCTTCAAGCTCTGTTATCTTTCTTATTGCACATGGCAGCAGTAATTAAAATAATAATGACTGAAATTTTGTACTCGGGGACCCCCACAACTATGCTTTTTTCCTACCTATAGATCCTTCTTCTTTCTTTTTCCCTTTTTCTTGAAAGCCATCAGACAAAAGCTGTCTTCTCCCTGTGGAGTCAAGAGAGAGACACCTGCTCCCTCCCAGTTCCCCTCCCTCCCTAGGGTCTGGCCTGGCATTTCCTCAGTTGTAATTGGGGTAAACACTTTCTTCCCCTTCATCTAGAATCTGTTGTGGGGAATTTTTCATCTTAAAGTCTTCTTTGTTTCTGCCACCCCACTTCTCCTGACTGCCTGATGCCTCAAGAATTATGCGAAATTATTCTGGGTGCAGCAGCTCATGGTGGCTTCCTCAAATTATGAGTCAAAGGGTTGGACAGAGAGCTCTCAACTACCCTCTGTAAGGTGGCATAGTGCAGCAGTGACTGTACTACAGTGACTGTCACTATACTTGGGTCTTATTCAACCAATTTGAGTTTTAAGAGACAGGAATGGGTATGGTGGAAATTCCTCCAGTACATGTTCGTGGTAGATGTAATGTCATGCTCTTCAGGAACTCAAGACCTTGTTTCAGTCTTTAGACAGGCATGGACAATCAGGAAACAGCAATGTGGATGTTCTTCCAAAATGCAGATTTTTCTTGTACACACTGTGGGTTATTGAGTGCAAAATCGTTTGATATCGCTGGAAATGTCACAGAGAAATTTTCTTTCCTCATGCAAACACCAAATGCAAGTGGAAGCAGCTTTGTTGATTACAACAGACGGATTAGCTCAGAATACAAGTGTTAGTTGATTTGTTTTAGCATCAACTTTACTTGTAACCTGAAAGTTAAAGGGTATCAGATGGCTGCCTTCAGTGACCTTTCATATGATGATGGATGGGCATGTGTTCACTGGAGAAAGGACTTCAGCATTTAAAATATCACTTGCCCTCTGAGATATTACTGTCCTTTGCTGGAAGTGCAGTCTCCAAGGCAGAGGCACTGGAAGGGACACGTGAATGCTCATCCAGAATTTCAGAGCACAATCTGCCTGCTAGATTCAAGTTGCTTGGGTGAACTCTGGAAAGTATGTCTGGGCACTGCTGGGTGCAGCACGGGGGCAGGTGATGCTGACAACAAACAACAGAACCCTGCTGTCTTTAGGTTCATTTCTCCTCCCTCTTATGGAAAGATTTAATGTCTGACTATTAGCAGTTTATAAGTTTTTGCTAATGTTGAAAACTCTTGTCAGAGCTATGTGGCTGGATGTTTTTTCCATGCAGAAGTGTCAGCAGGATTATTCACAGGCACCAGTCAGGGCAAGTGTCTGGCTGTTTCTGATTCCTTTGACTAAAGGCTGTTGCCAGGACTAGCAGTTAATGTGGAAGCATGCCAGTGAGCAGTGCCAATTAGGAAAGCATATTTAACACACAAAAAGATCTAATCAGTGCCTGATAAACAAAGACATCTTGCCTTGTGGCAACAATACACTGGGCACGTGGCTACAACTTCCTCCAACCCTGTAACCAATATGATACAAAACTTTGTCCAACAATGTTTAAAATAGCAACCCACATAGTCTGACTGTTTTAAAAATGACATTGTTCTAGGCTGAGTTTCATCAGTGCAATGAAGACACACTGCAAAAGGAAACGCAAAATGCAATTCCTTATATTGCATAAATCTCAGGACTTGATTCTTGATTTTTTTGCTGTGAGGTTACATCTCGGCCTTCCTTCTACCTATCCTGCATAAGAATGTAACTAGGGACAGATAAGACAGAGGGCAAGTGCCAAGCATGCTTTCTAAAGAAGGGAGAAAATTTCAGCTACTACTACTACTACCACTACTACAGATATTTGGTTTCTGACTGTGGTTTACTTCACTGAGGTTAAAGTCCCTTTGAACATTGGATGCAACCGAGCAGAATCCTTTCAAAAGACAAGTTAGTATTATCAGTGTATCATTCCACATTCGACTCAACTCTCTGTGTGCAGTTGAGTTTAACCGACATATATATAAAGTGAGTTTAACCCAGATTTTAGAACTACTGCGCGTTTTGTTCAATATGTCAGGTGCTTTGCACATCACATTTTGTATTCCTGGTTTCAGTGAAAATCAGAGAACAGCAACACCCCAGAAAAAAACCCAGTAGATTATACAGTAATTGATATTCTGTACAGAGGTGACAGATGTAATGGAAAAAAACTACATGCTTAAAGATAATCTTCATTAGCGCTTGAATAATCTTCTTCCATTAAAAGTTAATATATGGGGATCTTTAAAACAAGAGAAGGGAAATTACTTCAGAAACCTGTTGAATATGTTCCTTCTTGTGTTTTGGTTACCACTTGACTTTCTATTTGCTTTTACTGGAGTAACTTCATGCCAGCCAGTACTAGATATGTGTTGTATCATCTGCATACCTTAGCAGAGATGATCCATCTCTTCAGGGCAAATGGGGTTAAGTCCATATTTACTGATTGCTGAGCATTGTCACAGGAAGATAAGGTATTTTTATGGATACTTTTGTTATTTACTTAGTTCTGGAGGGTTTTAGTCAGATATTTGATTTCTCACAAACTGTTTCCCATCACTTATTTTGGCCCCAAGTGACCAGTAATTCATACAATAGATGGTGTGTTGGCCGCCTCCATCTCAAGGGATTGTGTCTGCTCTCTTGCTGGCAAGCTGAAATTTTCCATAAAGACTTCAATGAGTCCCTCAGGGATTGGACCTTTCTGCAAACATATGTAAATGTTGCTATAGCAATGTGTGTTTGTGTATTATCTGTCACAGATTGCATGTCTCCCCAAAGCAGCAGCGGTCATTCTGATGAACTCATTTCCACATTGGTGCTTTCCAGGTTGTCTCCTTACACAAGAATTGTCATGAGCAAAGTGTTTCTGTGTTCAGGAATGATGAGAGCAAAACATGAGTGATACTTAAGCAAATGTTGTAGCAAAGCTAGTATTTTCCCACTTCCTCATCTTCTGCACTCCAACTGAAGGAGAGAGGTTTTCTTATCTCCAGTCTGAAGTGAGGGTCAGATATTGGAACCTATAATTCTGGTGAATGTTTCTCCCTTGTCTTCTGTTCACCACCTTCAACATGGCTATCTAACAACAAAAATGTAGTGGTAAATATGCCAGAGCTAATGAAGTTTTTTTGTTTGTTTGTTTGTTTTTTTTTGGTTTTTTTGTTTAATTTTTTTTTTAATTCTGGGTGATTTTTAAGTTACATATCAATATACAGGGTTTTAACAGCTGTGGTAACTGTCATAGACCTCCAGTGTGGACACTGGTAAATATTGAGGGATGAAGATAGACAATATAAAAATCAAAGATGTTGAAGTAGTTTCTAGTGCTCAGATGAAATTGCAGCACATAGAATCTCAGAGCACAAACATCACAGGTCTTCGTCACATGTGCTGAAGGTGGTATCTTAGAGGCTAAAAGTGCCTGTCTCCCCTTTTTACTCTAAATAATAATGTTTAAGAACTCTGAAGCTGTTGCCATTTCACTGTCCCTTGCAGTGTTTCTCCCCAAGCAGATTTGCAGTAAAACTATTTTTATACTTCAGGAGGGGAATCTGGACTAAAAAGAACAAGCTTTAGTTGGAGCTCCAGAGAGATAAACCTGTTCCTGGGAGCCTCTGCTGAGGTTGGAGGGTGTAGTAGAGCCTTCTGAGACAGGCAGGGTGAGCTTGGACATTTGAAGTGACCTACTGTAGTGGGTTGACACTGGATGAATGCCAGGTACCCACTAAAGCTGCTCTCTCACTCACCTCTACAACTCGATAGAGGAAAGAAAATATATCTGAGGGTTCATGAGTTGAGATAAGGACCAGGAGAGAACTCTTACCACTCACCATCATGGCCAAAACAGACCCAAAATGGAGATATTAATTAAATTTATTACTAACAGAATCAGAGCAGGAGAATGAGAATTAAATCTTAAAAACACTTTCTCCCCCCTCCTATCTCCTTCAAGTTCTACCTCCTCCCCACCAGCAGTGCAGGGCATCAGGGAATGGGGGTGACAGTCTATTGTTCCTGCTGCTGCTCAGGGAGAGGAGTCCTTCCCCTGCTCCCTGTGGGGTCTTTTCCACAGGAGACAGTCCTCCATGAACTTCTCTGGCCTAAGTCCATCCCACAGGCAACAGTTCTTCAGAAACTGCAGTAACATGAGTCATTTTTCCATGGGATGCAGTCCTTCAGGCATAGGCTGCTTCAGCCTGGGTCCCCACAGAGCACAAGTCCTACCAGGAAAAGCTACTCCAGCATGGGCTCCTGTCCCCACGGTTCAGCAGGTCCTTGTCAGGACCCTGCTCATCATGGGCCCCCCACAGTGTCACAGTCTCCCTCGGGCATCCACGGCTCCAGTGTGGGCTCCTCCATGGGCTGCAGGTGGATCTCTGCACCCCTGTGGTCCTGCACAGGCTGCAGGGGCACAGCTGTCTCACCATGGTCTGCACCACGGGCTGCAGGGGAACCTCAGCTCCAGTGCCTGGAGCACCTCCTGCACCTCCTTCCCTACTGACCCTGGTGCCTGCATTGCTGTTCACATGTGCTCTGTCTGCTCTTCTCTGCCTGCAACTTTCATTTTCATCTGCACAATAAGTCTGTTTTTGTTGTTGTTGTTGNTTTTTCCCCTTCTTAAATATGTTATCACAGAGGCCTTACTGTCATTCCTCATTGGCTTGGCCTTGACCAGTGATGTGTCCATCCTGGAGCCAGCTGGCATTGGCTCTGCTGGACATGGGGGAAGCTTCTGGCAGCTTCTCACAGAAACCACCCCTGTACTGCCCTACCACTAAAACTTGGCCACACAAACCCAATACACCTGTTATTTATTTCAAGTACTTGCTCGTGTGCAGCTCAGTTTTCTTGTGTCCAACAGGGCAAAAAAGTAACATGTTTCACTGATTTTTTGATTAAAGAACAGAAAATTCTGTGCTTGACTACAGTACCAGAAGACAATTCTCAGAAATCCCTGCAGGCCCTCTGCTCCTAGGATTCACATTTTATTGCTAGCACCCATACACGGCTCAGTTCATATTATGCAATGATTGTGGGGCATATGTTTAACAGAAAAACTGAAAGTGAAATAAAAAAAAAATCTCCTTTGTCATGGAAACAATCCAATTTGACTGTAGGAGACTTTTCTTATTTTAGTAGTTTTCTTCCTGGTGTTTACAGTGATAGCCAATCAATATATTCTATCAGGCTGTACTAGATACTGTAAAAAGCTTGTTCACACGTGCATACAGATGTGAGATCTCTCTGATTTGGCATTGAATCTCGGAGATGTCAGCTAAAGACTTTGGCAATTAGTTGACTCTAGTGTTTTAGCAAAACATCCCCTCTACAGCTGAAATAACTTATCCCTTGTGGTGGCTGTGCTTCAGAGCTGCTGGAGTACAGACTGCAGTGGTGTTAACTGCACACTCCCAATTTCTGAAGTTAAGGATATGATCGTTTTGCTGCATGGCACAGTGTCTGTGGAAAGGAAATGGCTTTGGTTCTATCCAGAGGATACTGGTGATGCCTCTCTTTTTTTTAAAAAATTTTTTAAATTATTTTACAAAAACACAGAACTTGTCTTTCTTTTGTACCTGAACCCAGGCAAAATATTCCCATTTAAACAAGATGTCTGTTCATAGCTCTGGCAGGGTATATGACTGTGTATAAGAAAAGGAGTTACCCTTCACTAGGTTGTCTGCATCACCCCACCATGAATGCTGGCAGTCTGAATGCAATTCAGTGTGTTTCACATAATACTATGAAGCCTTGGCCATTGGAGGCAATTTCAGGGAAACTTGCTTTCTGAGTAATCTTGTCTTTGATTTCCCAATAGCTTTTAGGAGCACAGCTGCTTTAATTGCCAGCTGTTTTGGGCACACATTATGTGGATGTTTGCCCAGCTCACTATGGGTAAGGTTAGGAGCAGGATTCAGTGTCTTGCAGATTCTTAATGAGCAATACCAGGAACAAGCATATTCCTGAAACAGCTTATGATTTGTCATCATATTTCCTAAAGAAAATAAGGGGTAATTTTCTATTGAGCTGGTATCTGCCCTGTTACTAGGAGGTGTAAAAGCAGGCGTAATTAAAATATTTGTTTTCTTTGAGGTTGGATCAAATAAAGGGCTAAATGGCATTTTGGAGAAAGTTTATAAGAAGAACTGCAGAGTGCAAAAGCATTATTAAGAGCAAATAGGTGCATTAAGGCAGCTGAGGCACCATCAGAAGATTTATATCAGTTCATTGCAGGTTCCAGATAGATCTAAGTTATTTCACTGTGTAGCTGAAGGAGGTAAACAGGTGGCTCCTAACCCCTGCAATGGGGCTTTGAGGACATAAATAAGGCATCTATTTCTGTACATTAATGATGTATTAGGCTGAAGTGCCTCTGAATGGTGAGGTGTTAAAAGTCAAGGGGATACCACCAAGTCATTTGTAGGAAACAGTAAATAAGGTGGGGTTTATGAAAAGGTGTCTGCCTTACCAGCTGCTTCTTCCTGGGGAAGTTCAGGAATGTTTTGTGCCAAGACCTCCAACTTTGCTCAGGATGGACCAAGTTAAAGGTGGGGCTTCAAAGGAGAAATGTCAATCTTAGTGTGAGAACTTGTATTAACTCTTGCCCATGGAGTAGTTTGTTGGGCTAGTCTGACTGTGGCAACTTATAAACTGGGTCAAATGGTTAAGATGCTAGTGAAGAAACTAAACCCAGTTGGTGGAAAAGAGAAAAGATTCACATCAGTCAGAGAATGAAAAGGAGGCTGATGCTGATGGCACACAGCCATCACTTCTTGCTAACAGGAAGAAGTGAGTTCTGATGAACTCCCTGAGAGGAGGTACAGACCCTCCTTTTGGGAATAAACAGCTACATAATAAATTATGTGTAGACAATCTGGTACTGAGGATAGGATAACTTTCCTGAGCCTGAATATAAATGAGCCAGGAGAGGCACATTTTACATGTAAAGGTGAATGAATGCTGTGAACACTTTCCATTTGAGTGTGTGGAACTTGAAACACCCACTTCAAAGTGTCCTGCAGAGCTGTAGCCAAGCAAGTATAGTTTTATGTTTAACTTTGCTTCTGCTGGGTGATAAACACCTTCTGTTTCACTTTTAGTAACTGCATAAGGTCTCCTTCTAATTTCGTGTAGCAAAATTAGGGCAGTGTATTGATTTCCAAAGCTATTTATCATTATGCGATACACTGGGTTTAGTACTTGGCTCAGTGGGTGGGCAAGAGGGTTAGGTTCCACATGACATAAGTCCTTTCAGTGTTAATGCTCTGCTGATGAAGGCATCAGCTCTGCAGAGCAAAGAATGCCCCCAGCACCTTATTGTGCAGAGGGTACTGAGGTATCAGCAATGTATCCTGCGTAGGTGGAAACAGCGTCTCTTCCACACTTTAACGGTTGTGAGATTAGTGAGCACACAAAGTTGTTTTCGTTGACTTTACTAAATGTCTCAAATAAGCAGTTCGAGTTGATGTTGCTAGCCTAAGACTGCTATCTAACCCAGGTGTGGAATAGGAAGTTACTGGAGATCCCTTCAAGCTTCATATACTCTAAGAAAACTGTCTTGATCACCCAGGTTCAATACAGGCTTTTAAGTGTTGCAGTAAGCGATGATTTAATTAACTAAACACATTTTTTGTTCCACGATTCTACTAGACAGCACAATATACCATGGAAATATTGACAAACTTGCCACTGCAACACAGGGGCAAAGCTCCACAGAATGCAGCTTTGTGACCCTGAGGTCACCCTGCATGCCCAGCCAAAGCACTAAGGCTGTCTGGACTAGGTGTCAGTAGGCTGGTCCTTCCTCATTGCCAGGTGGAGGTTGGGAACGTGCCAGGCAGGGTGATGGTAAATCAGGCAGGTTTCCTCTCAGGTTTGCCTAGTCTCTGCTAGAATTTTGTTGTAATTGCACATTTTCAGTAAAACTTCCTTTGAAATTTAAAGTCAAATGAATGGAAATTTTCTACCTCTAGCACCAACTAGACCTCTCAGTGAGTCATTGCGGACTAGCTTTAATTACTATCATGTTAGCCAAGTGTGTCAGGGTTTACTGAAAATTAACACCAGGGCCAGCTGCTCTGATTTACTTAGGCTTTCTTTAAAATAGATGTCACTGAATATAATCTTTGATTATTTATGGACTAGAGGGGAATTTGCCCTCTAATGTGAGTCCCCTGTTCTGCCCCTTTCCAGAGCTGAAATATTTGTTATTTGTGGGTTTTTCTCCCACCCCCCCTCCCCACATCACTTCCGGCATTCTTGTCACATCCATTTAATGACACAACTCCTCGACCACTCAAATTTCTAATACATTTTCTTTTTTTTTTTTTTGGGTCCTTGAAGATATACAGATGTTTGTGCGGTAGGTGTTCACCATGCATCTGGGTCTGTGGTACTTCCCTTATTAGTGGGCAAGTTGCAAAGGGGGCCTGGCCCCATGTTTCTCACATGAGCTCATCGGTGCTGGAGGTGTGTTTAGACCAGTATATTTTGGGCTGTGATTATACACCAGACAAATATGCAACAGCAGGAAAACCTACAGCTGCAATGACAGGAAGTATTGGTACAGAGCAGTATCATCTGGTTTGCACTCCTATACTAAGTGATATACTGTATTTACTCCTATACTATACTTAGCGACTATACTTAGCTGCTGTACTGTGTATCCCAGCTAATCCAAAGAATGAGGCATTCAGCATCTCACAGATAACCCCACTTCTAACAGCAGCCATTCTCTTCCCAGTGATACTATGCAGCTCCATGAATAGACACTAAATGAGGAATGCAAAAGGTTTATTATATGAAGGGGTTGCCATCTTGGTCTTCTGCAGATACTTGGAAAAACAAATTTCTCTCTTTAAAGGGAATACAGTTTTAGTAATGCCTATGTTAAGGCTACCAGCTTAATTTTGCTTGATTTAAAAAAACAAACAAACAACCTCCTCCCCCCAAAAAAAAACCCGCAAAAAACCAAAAACCAAAACCCCTTCTCCTGCTAGCCTAAAACAGAAGAAAAAAAATCTATAGTATTAGAAAAATTATTATACATTCACAGATGGTTTTGTAATAAGAATTCTCACCAGGCCTATTGTCAACATTACAAAATGAATAAGAAATACCGAAATCCACCATTCCCAGCAACACTAATAAGTTAGTGAGCAATACTGCCTTTACTCACAGTGTGCACAGCAGCTTCATATCACTGTGACCAACACTTGAAAACTTGAGATTTTACAGCCTCTACCTCTGTTTTGGCACTGACAATTTTGTGCCATAAAAACAGTGAATTATGTCATTGTTCCATAATTCTTCTGTTACTTTTCTTGAGGTCATTTATATTTTAGTTGGGCTATATGAATTCCTAAGTCTGTACATGCAGCTGTAGTCATGATACATGCTTTTACTCTGAGGCAAAGATGAAGGTATAATTTCATACATAAAACTCTCAGTAATGGTAATAGGAAGAGAGGTATGGTGGTGTGTTGGTTTTGACTCTAGTCCATGTTGAAGGCTTCTTCAGTAATAAAGCAGCATTGTTTGTATTAGTCTGCTTAAAACAGAGGAAAATATTGGCACATTTTTTCTTAAAAATTACAGACCCAGACTTAGCATCCATGAGGAAGTGTTATCCTGTAAATTAAGGGTACAGTACTCAAGTGAACATACAACACTGCTCAGAAAGGTAGCATTTGGTTTAGAATATATGTATTTTATATGCTTTTCCAGTTAGTCTGTAAGTATGCATATATTTATATACACACATATACAGATTTTTGTGTGAAGTCAAGGAGGAAGCAGAGACAACTTTCAAATGCTTCACAGCCTTCTGAGTTCACAGGTGTGTACTCAACAGATTTCTAAGTTGGAAAATGAGAACCCCAATTACAAGAGCCTGGATTTATATAAGCATGATAAAATCAAAAGTCGCACCTTCCCCCTCATACCCTCTGCTAAGGAGTCAACATGACCTCTCTGACTACTTGTCCCTGGTGTGTAGAGGGAGCATATGTAGTGAGTACTCTGCAGCACAGCCCAAATCATGATCTGAGTATTAAAAAGCATCCATATTACACCGAATGTAACCTTTTTTCCCCCCTCTATCTTGCACAGCTGCATAGCATGATGCAGTTGAGATTGTCAGTAAGGTAATTTCCTTTGCACACCTTAATTATATATGATGTTGTTGAATGCTAGTGTATGCATAGACAAGATAAGGTACAGCAACCAAGCAGGTTATCCAAAATGTTGTGTACAATGACAATATGGAACTTTAAGCCACATATTAAAAATTGTCCAGAGAAAACATCTTGCAATTTATTGTAACGTAAGTAGTAAACATCTGAATGTGTTTTTACAGAGGTAACAGGTAGGTAGCTTGCTACAGATATGTTTCAAACAATGCTGAATAAAAATGAACCTTTTACAAACCCACCAATTCAATGTTTTCTTCAAAACAATATTAAGTGTGTGGTTATGAAAATGAGGGACACATAAAAAATTCAAAAATCATTTACCACAGGGCAACATTTTTATGACAAGAAGAAAACAAAAAAATTATGTACATAAATACATGTATTTTTATATATAGCAAATTACAGTTTCCTGCACTGAACATTTATCAAATATACAAGTACTGGACAATACTGGATAGGGTGCTTTGCCGCACCTTGTAGTCTCCTTAAATTCCTGTGAGAGTGGAAGACAAGTTTCTACAGAGGATACAACTTGTTCAGTGATGTAAGCTCACACAACAGTTAAGAAAAGTAAAGAAAATAAAAAAAATACCTACAGCAGAAATGTCTGAAGTTCCCAGCACAGGCATCTTTAAAAACAAAATGAAGACACTCAACTGTTCTTCAAGCACATGTCCCCACACAGAATCTGTGTCAGAGAGCTTTATTGTGTATGACAACCATCACCTGCCAAGGGCACTGAATTTGGACAACAAATCTAATGCTCAGCTTTGTCCACTGGCTTGTCAAAGCCATCATCTTTCTGATAGATAGGTTGGTCTATCAGGCAGGGAGGAGTCACTTTTCAGATCCCCTACAGAAACTGTACCCTTTTGGACCTTGGCATCCACTCCTATGAGCTTCAGATAGAGAACAAGGCACTATCTGGTTTTCTGGCCATTACCATTACAATGCTCTAGGAACTGTGGTTATGATCATGATGGGAGATTTTGAAAGGGGCCACACCATGCTATTTTTGAGAACTATGTACAAAGTTACTTTGGTTTTGAAAATAGGAAGCATTCACACCACACATTTCACTTGACCTGGCCAGAATTGCTAAGCTCAGGTTCCTAATGCATAAATAAAGATCCTTATTGAAAAGGATGACATAGACTCCATTGGGTTCTTGTGACCTTACCAGAAACTGTTTTTGAAGAACTGCAGTTACTAGCTAGGAATAACAATCCCGTTTAGATGTTCTTTGGAGCGCACAATAGAAATATTTATGTTATAAAAAGCACTTGGTTGTCTCTGCAGGTTAGTGATGTCTGGAACTTGAGGGATTGTAAATCCAGTCCATTACAATAAGAGTCATACTCACAATCATGAAGATTATGCCAACTATGAGAAAAATCAGAGCCTGCAATTGAAAAATGAAATTTTATTAATAAAGCAAGTGATTGAGCAGGCCGTAGCTAGTAGATTATCCCATTTATGTAATAACCAGGGCCTGAGTTTGGGTCATTCTCTGTAACTGAAGCCCAAGTAAGGTCACATACAGCTACATGAATCAAAGTTAGCCCAGTTTGAATTTCAGTCCAAGAGAACCAGGCTTTACAAGGCTAGATCCGAGAACAACCCACTTTGTTACTATGAACTGTAATACAAAATGTAAGAGAGGAACAACTTTTCTTTTTTCTTTATAAATTAATGAATTTTCAATAAATGTTTGTAGCCTCTGACATTAAGAACAGCTTCAGAGTTAATCCACTGTATCCTTATTAGACAAATAGGTAAATCCATATTTCTTATCTGAAGATATTTCTGTGTATATTCAAATGATTCAGGTCCTTGTAGTCACTCTTTGCTTTAGGGGGATTTAGTTTTACCCTAATCAGTCCACATTTAACATTATTCTGTTTTACAACACAAAGATTAATTTTGTATGTGTTCTCAGTGTGGGGTGTGAAATTCTACATGTGCCTAACAAACAGCAATACAAGCAGTAAACAAAGAGACGTGAACAAATATTCACAGTCTCCCTAGACCAACAGGTCCAAACATTATCATAGAGATAATTTCATTGTAGCAAACCTCTTTTATACTTGCAGTATGTATTGGTTGAACTTCCATGTTTTTTGTGAATGTGTATATAGGTGTATATATGTTCATCTGTTTACATTATGTGCCTGCATGTATATTTCATTAATAACACTTCTGATTAAATTTCCAAAGAATATTTCCTAGTGATAGGCAAATGTGCAGACCCTTATTGATGCTGAAGATGAAAGGTACTGCTGTGGCACTCCAGCATGACATATAGGCACATGCTGTGCATAAATGATAGACCTTCATATATGTTTCCAGCAGGTGTATGGGTCTCCCTCAGGGGGAAATCACTATTACTTATTTATCTCTGCAGAACAACTTCCCTCTTAACCTCAAATCTTCCTGCTAATCCACAGTTGGCCTTCTATCATGAACCATCAGCTCCTTATACACTTACACAGTCTTGGTGCTATTTATGCAATTGCAGTGTTAATGAGAGCTTAGATTGGACTAAATAAATGACTTTTTCTAGTGGTTTTGGACACTTTTTATCCAAAACACTTACTGTTGTGGACCAGGAATCGTAGAGCACTAAAGGCTTCAGCTGGTGAATCCTGAGGTGAATCACACTGCCTGACCTGTATTTTGAGTGAGACACTACCATTTAAGAGCAACTGCCAGCTGTTGCAAGCCAAAGGTCTGAGTATTGGTGATCAGGGGAAAGCACACACCCTCCCACCCCCCTTCTTTTTGCAATTGCTGCTGGCTCTCTTACCCCAATCTTCTGGGGAGACTTCAGGGGTTCCTTCTCAACGAGACGCAGGTAGAAGGCACCAGGAAGGATGAAAATCAACATTGTAGCAGAAGAGGCTCCTGAAAGAGAGAGCAGAGCTCAGTACTGTACCATCTCACAGAAAAGCAGTGTGGTGCTCCTGCAAAAGGGAACACATGGGGAAGGCAGCTGCTCTTCCAAGCCCAGCTGCACAAAATGTAGAAGACATTAATGAAGTTGTAGATGTCCACTTATTTGAGTTCTTGGGACCCAAAAAGACACTTGTTACTGTGGGGATTTTTTTCAAACTGGTATGGCTGCCTGTGATACAGATGTCCACAGGCCAGCTGGTGCAGTAAGGACAAATAGACACTACCAGGGTGGGATGACCCTGGAAAGCAAGTATTGAAAAGAGAGTAGATGATTTGTGCCTAGAAAGTGCCTACTCTTCTGCTCAGCAGAGCCCAGCACGGTGGCCTGGGCACAACAGGAAGGGAGGAGCAAACCAGCAGCAGAAACTCCATGGAGGTGTCTTTCTCAAGGCCAGCTGCATCCATGAGTCTTCAGGCGGCTCAGAGCATGGAGGCCCTTCATGGACCTCTTTGATCAAAGGCCAAAACAGACCAAAAGAAAGAGATAGGGAGAGAACTGTGAATGCCAAAGTGCCACTGTTCTCCTTTTTCTAATGTCACAGTCTGGAAGTCAATACATTTTGTTCAGGCTATAAGTGCTTGAAAACCAAAGGTGATTTCCCTCTCCTCCACATAGATTAAATGATCTTTTTGTTGAAATGGAGATTCCTTATGAGTTTTGATGCTGGGATAATTAGATTCCTTGTGCCTCATTCAAGGCAGCAACAAAGTTGGATAGACTTCAGCTTTGGCTGTCAGCTGTTTGGGAATTCTTGTATCCCTTTTAACTTTAATCTGTGTTTATATTACTGTACTCTAAGACCCAAACTGAGACTATTATGTAGCCCATGAATGAAAATATGTTGTAGAAAGGGTTAACAGAATAAACAAAAAATGTTTATGAAACTTACCAATAAATCCAAAGATGTCTTTAATAGTTGGAACAAAAATTACAAGCAGGTTATTAAAAGCCAGAATTACTGCTGCAATCAGGAAATGTCTTATCCAGCTGAATGGCCTTTTGGGAAACAGCAATGCACTGATAGATGAACGTATCTGCAAGATGAAAACCAGCAGAGAAAGTAAAACAACAATTAATTTTTCTTTACTTTTCACTTTTAAAAAATGATTTAGTTTAATTATTTTTGCTGTGAGAAGTTCTGACAGAAAAAATATGTTTTCCTATTTCATATTTTTTTGATTGCTGTAATGTAATCTTGCTCTGATGTAAGTTTTTGAGAACTGGGTTCACAGTTTAATGCAGAAACAAAAATAGTTACAGTGTAGAAGAAAATCAAGTAAATAAGACATAAAATCAGGGATAAGAAGTCTTATACTTAAAGATGCTAATAAATATTAAAAAAACCCCAAAGAACACCCCACTCTGAATACTAATAAGGAGGCAAAAAATGCATGTGTGAAATAGGAGTTGCTATATTCCTGAACCTGATCCCTCTGGAAATCCTACAGGAGTTTGGTAATTTACTTTTCTGAAAGAAAGAGGAAGCTATTGTTTTACTTTCATTAAATATATACATATCTGAAAATAAAAGCATATTTTTCAATGCCACTTGGAAATTGTAATCCTAAAAGCTATTGCAGAGGATCCTTCTTGCTCCATTGACTTCCTTGCACTACATAGAATTTTTTTGCTTTTTTTATAATAAAAGAAGGTAAGTAGGAAAAAGGTCAAAAGCAAATCCATTTGGTGGCTGGAGATAGTGTTACTCTCAAGTATCATGATTAACTTAAAATTTAAAATATAGAAATTGAAGAACAATTTTTCACACTGAAAAAATCGTCTAAACCAACTTCTGTTTGGTTCTTTTAACATAACATACAACTCTTTCTGTGAGAATTTGGCAACAGAATAAATGTATGGGCTTCTGTTAGACTTGGAGTCCGGGGCAGCATGAATTTTGTATCTTATATTTTGATATGAACCAATGTTAGGAACAGGAAGGCAAGTTGCAAATATTTCTTTCCAGTTCCTGAGCTGGCGTAAAACAGATTTATTGCAGCAGAAAACTTCTGCCTGCGTTCCTGTGCACTTACTGTCAACGAATTGTTCATTATTCCTGCTGTGATGTAGTCCTTAAAAATGACCTATCAAATGGAATTTTCCAGTGACTAATGGCACATAGATCTATAATTTATTTATTTTTTAACAATGCAAGGATTTTTTTAATAGAAAACTCTGACTACTTTGAGAAAATGCAAATGTAGTAATTCATTAAAAAATAGTTGATACAATTATATTGCTTATTTAGGGTAATAGTATCTGATGATCTGGCTGTCCTAATAGACTGTGTAAATCTCTTTGATATTCTGGCTTACAAGCATATGATGCTTTCTTGGGAGGCCTCTTAAAAAGCAATTAGTGATGTGGTATGTAACTGCTAAGACTTTGCACACTATTCAGAAATAAAAATGGTTTTAGAGGAGGCTAAAAGGCAAAATGCTACATCTGACAGAGGCTTTTGCAATGCTGTTAACTTGTTTTCCCACGAAGAGTGATCAGTATGTTAAGACAAATTTAAATATTTAACTACTGGTTTAAACATGATATTTAAAGCAGAGCACTAGAACTCTGCAAGTTAGAGAGACCAATCACTGGGTGCTTTATACCAGAACTTTTTTGGATAGGCAACCCCGAGCAGTGATCACTGCTCTTAGGCATTTGTCAACAAGCCTGGAAACAGTACCGAGGCAGAGCGTGCAAAGCATCCAGGACAACAGAGCAACAGAACCCCAGGGTTACTGCTCTCATCACTTGGGAACCCTATGGCATGACGTGCAGCACGTGGTGTACAAATGACACACCTACCTCCCAAAACCTAATCACCAGAATCAGTTATTTTCTCCCCTGCTGCATAGCAGCTCAGGAAAGGCTTGAGGGGCAGTCCTGTACATTCAGGAACCTGGAGGTCTGCTCTTCAGGGGAGATTGATCCCTGAGGAGGGACAGTCCCTCTGCAGAGCAGCGTGTTTACCTGTCCCTGCTACTATGGATACTGTGTTTTTCCCTGTGAAGGGAACATAGAAGCCCCAAACTTTGCTCAGACAACTGACTATGTGGCTGAGCCTTGTATGCCTCTGATTTCTGGCATTTGCCTTTCTCTGCTCTCCATACACTCAAGGACATAAAGCGAGCACAGGGCCTCTGTCCCTCTACTTTGCCAGCCAGGTCTGGGAGTCCTGCATCATGCGTGACCTGTGCTTCACGTGTCTGTTCTGAATTTGGATGCTATAGTGGGTGCCTATGTCTGTATTAGGAAATCTCATAAGAGGTTTCAGTATATCCCCAAGTCTTTGATACTCGGTGCTGCTCTGATAAATATAGTACAGAAAGAGCCAGAGAGGGAGAAGTCATTCCTGATTTATTTATAAAGGCTGATTTATTTTAGTCTTTCAAATTTTGCAACCCTGCCAAAGGTCCACACTCTGGTCAAACTGCATGTGAGAAAACCAACCCTTCTAAATAAAAACTCAGGCTTACTTTTCTTCAATGTTAAAATCATGTCTGAGCTGAGCACATACAGTTAGTGTATATGGGCTAGCCCTGACTTCAGCTTTGGCAGCTGTGTTACTTACAGGGAAAAGGACAAGAGGCACGGTCAGGGTTACAGCCACCAGCACTGCCAGGCGAACCGACAGCAAGAGGGCGTCAAAGGTGTACACTTTGGTGTAGGTATGAAGTAACTCATCTTCAACTTCTCCTACAAAAAGGAAACAGAAAGGAGCTAAATCACTTAAGCAATATCTGAACATGCAAAAGGATCTTTATTCTGCAGCCAGATAAGATTAACTTTAGCCCAGCTGCTGTAATTAGATACATGTTATGGGCTAGACATGAAACAGGAGTTTTCCCACTGTGACTGACACAAGTGCATCATTCAGAGAAACAGTGAGGGTAATACAGTTCTAAAGTGATGCTTTGTATTCTAGTATCTTTGAGATGACTTTCTTAAAGTCATTAAGTGGATGTGGAACTTGAAGTAAAAATAATTTCTGTGATGTGAAATATGAAACAACTGAACTGGTAACAGTTCCCTTTGACCTCCGCCTACATGTCCCAACTCTCAAAAAGAGCCCTTTTGGCCCAGTAACAGGGAGCAAATTGTGCTGTATCATTCACTTCTTTGTTGCATGGAGGAACTAACAAGGTAAAAAGTAGTGGTGTTTGCATAAAATGGTGTGCTAATAGAGAGATCACTCTGTTTGCCTATCAGTTAGTCTATCTCATCCATACTTTTTTACACTAGAATGATTTGCACCTGTTTTTCAGCATAGATGAAGCTGAACTAGTGGCGTCAGGGCCAGATTGGGTAGCACTTAACAGTGCTGTGTAGAACTGTTGAGCTCTGGAGTATTTTTAGAATGGTCACTCCTGGACTTTGCCAAGAGTCAAGTTTACAGCAGTTTCTTGCCTGAGTTCACAAAGTCAAGAGATACAAAACTAGTCTACCTAGCAGGAGAGGCCTCTGAGTCTCTCACAGGTGAGGAACTGGTGGTCTGACAGCTGGAGAAGCCCCACAGATCATTCAGGAGGTTACACACTGTGTATTATAATTGAATGTTGCTTACACTGGGATTCAGACCCACAAAAATACATTAATACTTGGGCATCTGCGATAGAACTAGCTTGCCTGCTTTAAAATGAGAGGGAAAATTCTGCAGAAAACAGCGTTTTCACCTACCGTAGAAGGTAAGGTATCCAAAGAGGGCAGCCAGAAGATACATGATAAGCATGCCAGTGATGGAGATATTTGAGACGTTCTGCATTCGCTTTCGTGAGCGACTGAAGTATGAAAGAAAGAGAGTAACAGCCCTATAAAGCCTTTATTTGTATGAGAAGTACTCTGACGTATCTTAGCTCTCTGACATGCTCACTGGCTAGTAAGTTCATAGCTGCTGTATTGGTTACACAAATCTGTTGATGCTTTACAGCTCTGTGCAGAGCTTCATAGACTTATAAAAGTGTGTTGAAACTCCATTTCTACTGCTTTTTCAATGACAACATAAAATGTGTTACAATATTTTGTATATCATTATTTATTAACTATCAATCTCAAGTGGTATATTTTAAATTAAAAAAAATAGAAAAAGAAGGGCGAAAATTACAGGGCTGGTAGTAATAATAGACAAGAGCTTTCAGCTAGCTCTGTATGAACATATCCTTATATCTATATAGGACTGTTCTTCAGGTTCAAGAACCCCTTGATGTCAAAACCTCTCTTCATAAATCCTTTGGTTAAAGATAATCTTCATCTGGAAGCATGTTCCCAAGGTATCTGAGAATTTTTATTGCGTATGGGGTTAAAACTACTGAAAGAGGAGGAAATGGTTCTTAGCCTCCTTGAGTTTTGCAGGATACCCTCTTGCAATGTAATTTTTGTTGTTCAACAAATGCCTCTTATTAGCACTTCCCAACTATTAACTCTGTACTGATTTAAATAAGTGTATTTGATTTTTTTATATTTGTTAAGAAAAATAGGCTGGGTGAAAAGCCTATGTGAGACACCCAAACCAATGGCATCCTGAGAAACTAAGAGTAAGCAACAACTGACCCAGAACTCATTAAGATATTATTCAAAACCAGAATTATCTTTTTCAGTGCAACAAATCTCCCCAGTTAATTTCACATCCTTTAAAGAACTGTCCAGATTCCTCCTTTCCTAAGTAAGTATTGATCGATGGAGTGGTACTCTGTCACCAATATCTGACTATAAAGTCAAAACAAAGCCAGTATCTGCTTACTATGGAAAGCAATAAACCATTATCAGGTGGGTATTTCTACATCTGCAGTAAAGGGACGACACGTAGAAAATGATCTCTAGCTATGGTTAACTAGAAGTATTGGACAAAATTTAAGAACCTTACTCTTTCAGTTCACTGTATATTGGTAGCACCTCAGGGTGACATACGAATGCAAATGCCAGGATGGGTATTGCATAGGCAGTCTGTAAAATAAAGCTCCCATTAGTAAGAATGGTTATGGCCGTACCTCTGACTTCTGGCAAGCAGCAGTTTGGGTGTAGTATAAGTGGCTAAAGAAAAAAATCCACAGATTGCCCCTTACCCGTGAGTTGAACATAAAGTATTTTGGTTGACACTTGTCACTATTGTCGCTGTGTGCTTCATATTCTACACCACTTTTGGGGGAGATATCTTTTGGCTCCTCAAGGCCTGGCAAGTGCCCAGCTGTGTTGTCCATCATGAAATTCACACCAGAACCAAGCGAATCATTTGGTAATATGACCAGGTGCATTGGTATTGTGCTATTGGTGGTGGTCCAGTTTTCAACCCCATGGTCCATAGTGGGGAGAGGACAGGGTATTTGGGATTTCTTGAAGATTACCTACAAAAGAGTAGGCAGTGTCATCAGAAGAGTACCACTATAGATGGTAACACATCCAGGGTGTTCCAACAGAAGTATAAAGAGGCAAACAGAAAAGAGAGGGGAAGTAAAAGGAGTAAGAAATCAAGTCCTACCACTTCTGCTTCTCCTGCAAGTATTTGTTGTTAATTTGCCTCTGCTGTTGTCCTGTTTTATATTTTATTCTCAAGTGTTTTTAAAACTGATCATTTTTATTCTGACTTCATTCAGCAATAGGCTTGTTGATTTGATTTACTTGCAGGCACTATTCTAATATCCATATTAAGTTGTCATGGTAAGAAATAAGTGTTTAAGGGTTTTCAGGTTCTGTATTTGCTTAGAGACAACACCCAAACAGTCACCTACCACACTGACAAAGAAAACCATACAGGTCAGCGAAAACCCACTCGTATAACCAAGATAACCTGTGCAGTAAGAAAAACAAAACAAAAAAAAGCACCAGTTCAGCTACATAGAAAGTCACAATCCTAATAGAAATATGAAAATAGCTGAAGTAGTGCATTAAACTTACCTAAGGTTTTTAGAAGGGAGAGGGGAAGAATAATCACAACTGTTACAAGTATGACGAGGTAGTTCCCATTCAGGTACCATTCTCTAAAGAGAAGGAATAAAATTAATAACAAACATCATTGATATCAAAGTGAAAAATTTTCAGCTGAGGTTCAGTTTGGGAAAAGATACATACCCAGAATTCTCCTCCAGTTTCATAAATGCTCTGATGACTTCAGGAAGTTCATATTTAATAATAAAGAGGTAGCTTGACATTGCTGAAAAACAAACAAACAAACAAACATACATTCAGGGAAAACTGTAGTTCCAAAAAAAGGAGAAGGTTTTTGCTGAAGTAGAAAAATTAGTTTTGTTCAAATAAAAGCGTGACTAAATAAATGATGTGTCCTTCAAATTGCTATGAACGTGTCCTGATTGACATCTAGCATTCCATATAAGCGTACCATACTGTTACTACTGAATTAAACAGCATACTTAAGTCACTCTTAGCTTTTCCTTTTGCTTTTTTGTTGTGAATATCATTTTGCCAATAGACATTGCCTAGCCACATTCTGTAGTAACTTAAACTGTTACTGCCTCTAGATCTCTTCAGCTACTTTATCCATCCTATTTTCAACTACTTTCTTCTAACACTCTTCTCCATATATAAAGAAAACAACCGGTTGTCAACATTCCTGATGGAAAAGTGGACTTCTTTACATCTCATTAAATGTACTGCCAGAAGTAATGCTTTTTGCAGTGGTTTTATGTTTGCTTCAGAGGAATCGCTGGACACCTATGGATAAATCCAGACAAGGACTGGAGGAACAGCTATTCTTTAAAAGGGAAGCATCCTTCATTCCTGAATTCAGCCAATTTGATACTTAGGCTCAAGAAAGGAAAGGAACACCACAGACTAGCACCTTTTATTAACAAAATCCAAGAATCTTTTGCAGTAGAGAGATGTGAACTACCTCTGTTTGGATAGCAACGTTGCTATATAAAAGGGCAATAATGATCTGTTGATGCAGATTTGCGAAACATAGCAAGGTCAAAGAGAGAGATCACTAAAGAAAATCTACATATATTCAATTAACTAATGGTATATTTAATTTAAATTTCAACTACCTCTCCTTAAGGAATCTGTAAAAAATTACAAACTCCCTTAAGCTTAAGTCCAGGACAGTAAAAGGAAACAAACTTTGTTGCATGAATATACAGTCCTATCCCTACTACTTATAGTGGTAGGTAAATAGTCTCCTGTTCTGAGATGATGGAGGTTACTTGACAGATATTTCACAGCAAGTATCTCTGTGGGTGAATACATTCAAAAATTTCTCTTAAACACACAGCATCTTAGGGAGAACACAACACAACTGTTATTTCAAGGAAAGAATTCGGCTGAAAAATGAACTACTGAAGAGCCTTTTATGTAGAAGACTGAACCTTGTACTGTTCCTTTTATGTTGGACTAATCTTTTCTAAGTTGAAGCAGATGGTTCAACTAGATGCTAAGAAGAACAATCTGAGCTGTACTCAGTAAAGAGAAATGGCTGATTCCTTGAGGACAGTCAGCCAGGCCACTTTAGCTATCGTTGAAATTTTCTGACTGGCCATGGAGAGATCCCAGGTAACTGTTTTTTTACCATACACTCAAATGTCAGGTATCTGACACAAAGTACTTCCTTTCTGCAATACAGTGAATACCATATCTGGCTCATCTCTGATGCCATTTAGCCAGACAGAGGAGAGAAAGCACTTGTGTTCAGCAGAAGCTAGAAAATTTTCCCATTACCTCCAATGTTCTGCATTGTAACTGAAATGAAAACACCACATTTCCCAGGCCAGCCAAATGCTTTTTCTCCCAGTTTTTCATATATTAATGATCCTGGGAAAAAAAAAAAAAAAAAAAAAGCAGACTCAGAACCAAAAAAGAAACACGGGCTACTGCATTAAACATACTTGGTGAGTTGCATTCTAAGGTAAAATACATGCAGTAGGGACCCTGTCAGCCACGTACCTCCTTCTTTTGATATCTTTAGTAAGAGGTGGACCGAGTAGAGTGACAATATTGCTACACTGAGCAGCAAAACTCTGTAAGGCAAAACAGAAATTAGAATCCTAAGCAGGACATCAGAGATAGCAGATTTGAATTTACTCTTGCTCATTTTCATGAAGTTCAACATATAAATAGTTTTCAGCATGTTTGTTCTTTGGTCTCCCAGTGCTAAATGTAGAGATTAGTGTCAGCTGTAGCTAACTTGTGAGTACAGGTGCACCTTGTATGCTACAAAAGCCCCTGAAGGCTTGTTTAAGTCCAGTAAGTTCCACCTCTGTATTTCTCCACAAGGACTGAATCTTAAATCTTAACAAGATCTTGATAAAGTAAACAGATTCTAGGCAAGAGTCTGGTCTTTGAACTCTTACCTGCTCATTGAGCTCTCACTTTCATACCTCTCCATACTTAGAGCTGTCAAAAAAAGCTCCCCAAAACCAAATCAAAACCAAACCATGATTGTGACAACTTCGCTGCTACTTCCTGGCTGGCCACTGCTTTTGACTTCTGCTGTATCATTGTGAAGTGGAGTTTAGTTGCCTGCTGTACAAGTACAGTAAAAATCTTGCATAATGTTAAAGTGTGGCGTGACACTGAAAACCTGCTCTTGGAGCTCTTGCAACTAAGTCCTCTAGTCTAGTCTGCTTGAAGGTACTAGTGCCTAAATTCATTAGTTCTGGTGACTGCCGTGTTCCTTCTATACAACATTTGCATCCAATGTGATTTCAGCTATCTACCTTTTCGAACTGCTGGTGAAAAATGTAGCTTTGTGTGACACATTCAGGGCACAACACTGTGGGCAGTGTATCTTATTACCATAACCATCTTGTCATCAGTCTGCACAAGTGCAGGGAATGAGATGATAACAGGACAGAGCTAGGAAATACAGATGTGTCTTACTCCATGGGTGAACAGGAGGCTTTGCCCACACCTTCCATTCCACAGAACAAGCAATTTGGTAGAGATAGGGGAGACACTGACTGCTAAGTTCATAAATGAGTTACAATCTAAGAGCAGATGCAAAGCCTGAGGCAAGGTGGCGACCACCAGATCATCACAATTTTCTAAGAAGTTTCTCTCTGAGAGACACAGACCTTCATGTGAACAGTGTTGCCTCTCATGCTGTGGGCTCATGCAATATGGTAAGGAGGAGTGATGTCTGAGGTCACAATGTATCCTGAGATGGCATCCTTCTTGGTCAGGGGCACCCATGCAGCTGCTGTTTAGGGGCATAGTCTCTATGTCCTGACACACAAGGTAGGGTAAAACAAAGTCCTCCTGGTTTCACTTGCTAAATCATGCCAGGGAGCAAAAGTGATAGTTTGGTGCAAACTCTGTGCCACTGCAAACCTCCCCCACAGGAGGAATGTAATGGGAACCTCTGGAGAGCTTCTGAGTTTTAGGAACCCTCCTTTTGCTTTCACCCTGTAGAATGTCTTCTGGCATGAGAGCACTTGAGCAACATGAGAACAATAAATTACAAAAATGTTGACAATGCTGCCAGCATCATCTAAAATGCCCAGCAGTTTCTATTTAGGTAGAATGGATATTTATGTCCCACTAACACTAACACAGAGGAACTTCCAGCAAGTGGATATATGCCATGGGGGTAACAATATCCACACACAAGTTTATACTTTTAAATAAAATTCATTCCTCTACCAGAAGGGAGAATGTTCTCATGCAGGAAATATGGAAATAGGACAGAAAAGAAAGTGAGGTCTGGGTGGAGACACCCTTTATTTGACTGTATAACTCTACATGTAATGCTCTAGCATTACTCCCTGCTTTAGCGTGGCTAACAGAGCTGATGTCACTAGGCTCATACCACGTTTTTTTAGCCACCTTTGTGAATAAACAGAATTTAAAAATAAAGATATTACAAATGTAATGTTTTTTGCTCAGTTGGTGAGGCTTAATGTATTACAGTTTTCTTTCCAGTGTTAATTTATGGGCATATTAGTTAGTACAAGTGCTCAGAGAAACTTGGAGAAAATCAAAATCCTACATTTTTCTAACCCTGATGCAATCACTTTTAGAACTGGCTTCCATTTTTGTTCTTCAAGTCTTATATCTAAGCCAGTGGAGTGCAGGTGTTGGGAAGCACTTACCCAGAACAGCATTTGAGTCTACAAGTAATTTTCAGTTAAAAATTCCACTGGCAAAAGAGGAGATGTTTCTTAGCAACTGAGATCTACATGTAGAATTTCAAATACTGTTTCTCTTGTATTAACACACAATCGCCACAAGCAAGAAGCTGTATTAAAACAGTCAAACAACCTGGTTTAAAGATTTCAGTAAAGTCAAACAATGGGCTATTGTCACATAGTACTATCATACTTTATTCCAGTCTCATGGAAGATTAAAATTTAGACTTCAGTTAAAATTAAAGCCAGTTAATAGAAAAAGAAAACCAAACTTTTTTTTTTTTTTTAATTTTTTTTTACTTTTGTCCGGTCTATCTCATTAAAATGAGCCAGAGGTTAGCCATTGATTAAAAAACTTCCCATAGCTATCTGCTCCTGTTTATCAAAACCCATTCTGTATAGACACTGCCAGCCACATACCATTGCTTTCATCTATGCACATCTTGTATATCTTGTGTACAAACAGACCTGAGGGAGCAACATTTAATCTGAATAAATCTGTGAATGTCTTTATATTCAAAGCATGTTGCTATTTCAGATTATATTGAATATTCTTCTATTTTTACATAGTGATTAGATAGTTGGAATGATGTAAGTATATTTATGGGTAATTTAATTCCATTGTTGGATCCCCATACTGAACCAGCAAGACTGTTATCATTATTTTAGGACCAGTACACTGTTCTCTCCTTCTGTTTTTCTGACTGCACAGTATCAATTCTCAGTTGTGCTCCTGATACAAAACAGATATAAAATATTAAAAAGAAAGGCTTTTCAGCAGTAGATGGTTCCTTATAGTGAAGCTAAAATAGTTTCATTACAGATGATTTAACAAAATTTTCAGCGAACAAAACAAGATTAATATTCCTCTCTAATAATAAAAACTTCAGCTCCATCTCCCTTCTTATATTCTGTTTGCTTTTCTTGCTATGTACTTACATGAAAAGGATAATTCCTGTGTTGGCCATGGCATAGGAGAGCCCTAAGATACCACTGCCCATAATGGCATTGCTGAGGTTGAATGAGGACATTCCAAAGGAAGTTCTACCCCGATGCTGTTGGGCGCAAGAACAGAAAATAGCAATTAGTTTGTGTTTTACAGAGTGTAACAGACTAGTCATCCTCCTTGCTCAATTTCCCTGTACTGGTTCCTTGATCCTTAAAGGTGGAGCTTTTTCACAGTTCCTGAGCCCACAGGCACTTGTCACCTTAAGCAGTTTCTTTACCCACCAAGACAGCTGTGCTGATAGTGTTTGGCTCTTCCCACTCTTCTGCTGTCTCAGAGAGGAGGAGGGCTACATTCCTGACAAATTACTGAGAGGACACAGGTACACTGGCTGTGTTGGCTAGCCTCTACAGAAAGACATACTATTATCTAATAGATTTCCCAAATACTGATTTTAGAAATCAGAATTCTTTTCAATTTAACACAACTGATTGTACAGCAAGTTGGATGTGCTTCTTTCTCTGGGGAACTAAAAGTGTGTTTGAGGGAGAAAAGAATGGAGGGCTGAGTGCCTGGGACTGAAGACAGGAGAGTGGAAGAAGACAAAACCTAGGAGAGGGAGTATGGTGTGCAAGGGAGTTAAAACTGACACAATTGGAAAAGGGGGGAATATAGCTCTTAATAGTTTACAGTCACAAATAACATTTTTTGATTTTATGTGATCAGTCCTAATAAACCCTGCAACACAATTCATACAATAACACCTTTATTTTCACCAAATTCATGAAAACTTTGAATAAGTTAAATCCTGAGCAGAGAGGTACCCACATCCACACCCCAGAAGCCAGTGCTGTGCTTCCACTTGTGTGTGGACTTGTCTAAGGAGTTGGAGGTGTGCTGAGTATTTCATGCTCAGCATCACCAACCAAAAACTAGAATATCCTTTCTTTAAAGCAATGCTGCTGGATTCACTTACACTGATGTTGGAAAAAAGCAATACACGCATGCACTAAGGCCCAGATCTACCTGGCTTTTGGAGCAACAAAGTTCCTCTGAACCAAGTATCTTGTCAGCAAAATGGATGCAGACTTACCCTGGCTGAACATCTAAGTTGAGATTACATGGCTGCTACTGAAGTTCAAGTGTGACCTCAGAAATTTTTCTGACTACTTATGAAAGAAAGACCCAGTTTTACTTGTAAGACAACAGAAAGGCTTTGGCGCACTAACTGTTGGAAAATATGTTTATTGTCTGAAAGCCAAAATTATGCCTATCGAGCTCCAGAGTAGCTTTGTTTACTGGAACTTGTGGAAAAAATATTCAGGTCAATAAGAGTTATTTGGTCATTATTCATTAATTGATTAAAAATTAATAAAACTTACATATTCTTCATTATAGTCTTCCAACTTCTTTTTATCCAGGTATCCATTTGTAAGGAACTTCTGACTTTCTGCATCATCACTAGCAAATGGACTTAACACAAGGGAAAATAAGAAAATATAAGATGAAGCTTATGACACAGCAGAATTGAGTAGAATCTTTTGTTATTAGTGGAAACTTCCCTTTGACATTGCAATGAATATTTAAAAATATTTCAGAAAAATATCCCTTTCACCTCTAAAGTTCTTATGTTGAATGTCACGTTTAATAGGTCTTTGCTTTGCCTTGGAATTTAGCTTTAAATGCAGTAATCTTCAAATTATATCTGATTGCAGATGTTGGAAAGTAGAATTCCATACTGCCAGCAATGTTCTAAATCTGAGCACATGCTTCACATCTGAGGAACAAAGCGCCTTTCAACTGCAGCATTGGAGGTATGTGCTGGGTGGTGGAGCTGAGAGCTGGAGGCCCATGGTTGTTTTTGAGATATCTTTTTCCAGCCATGCAGGTGGTGGTGCTACGATGGGTTCTGCTGGAATGCCCAAGGGTGGGCTGTCCCTGTGGGAGCACTGAGCTGCTCAAGTTGCAGTGCTCTGAGAATCTATTAATTCCATCATCATGGCTAGATTTTGCGAACGAAGATTTGGGAGGGTTTTACCCACTCGAAAAGTGGGTGAATCCCTCAAGCCTGCACAGTGGATTTTTTAGGTGAGGCACAGCATGCGCAGAACTGGCCCCACCCTTTACTCCTGAGGTGCATCTGCCAGGGCCTAGCAAGCTTAATTTACACATGTGCTATCTGACTGGAGTGGCTGGATATTGCCAAGTGGTAGTCTGGGTTGGGAGCCTTCAGAGGTCACTCCACATGGTGGAAAGGGGAGACCTGGGCTACCTCGGCTATACTGGGTGCACCATTGTCCAAAGCACAGAATGGGGAGGGTCAGCACTGTGGGAAAATATCCCAGATGCCACTAGTGAAGCTTGTTTTTTAATTACTGCCTTCTAGCCTTAACGGAGCAGTTAAGTGCTTACCTCCTAATTGCAGCCTTTTCTGAATCAACTAGCTCTGTGTAGTTGTCTTCGAGGCTTTCCCCACTGTTGCTCTGGTCATCAAGCTCGATGTTGACTTTTTGCAGCTCCATGCGATCCATTAGAGAGGTCAGCGCTTTCCAGTACACACACTCGCTTCTTCAGGGTAAACAGAACCGTGCTGTCTGCTTGCAGGTCCTCTCTGTCATGCAGGGACTGCCAGAACACTCTGTTCTGCAAACAAAACACAATAGAACTCATTAGAATTTTCTTCAAATTAGATAAACTGGTGCAAATTGCTGGGTTTGTGTTTGATCTTTAAAATAGCATTTAGAGGAGAAACTGGGAAAATTCTGGGCAAGCATCAAAGTCCCTATATATGCCAGCATTTGGTCCTCCTGACTCTCTTAAAATGGTAAAGATGCAAGGGCCAACAGATGCACCGTCATGTCCAGCATCTGGCAAAAATACAAAGCCAGCAGAAAATAATTTCCTGAACTGATGCTTTAGAATTTCTAAGGGAGGGTGATGCAGAAATGCTTGCTGTTAAGCAAGGAGCATAGTAGGGTTTTCCAGTAAGATCAATATTGTCACAGATTTAAATGTTTTGTAGGTTTGTCACTTTCACTGAGATCTGACAGAGGTGAGCATCTCTGTGTGATCACTTTTTGAAGATTAAGAGGTGCAATTCTGATGGACTAGTTTCTGGCTTTCAGTGTATATGTGTTTAATTCTTATTTAACCATGTTAGAAAAGTTCCTGCCTTTTAAAAACCTTATGATGCTTAACTCTTTACTTCTGTATGGGCCAAATAAAACCGTACAAACCAAATTTAGAAAGGGAACTTCACCTCTGGGGTTTCAGTGGGCATATGTTACAGATTCATCTGTATATACACAGATTCATTTGCTCATTACCAAACTCAAGAGGAAAACACTGTGCAAGAAAAGCTGTAGTGTTGCAATACTTTTCCTTTCCCAAAGATATTCCTTGATGTATTTTGTATTTCCATTTCACATCTGGGAAGACACCAGTAAAGAGAGTGAGCACAGACCAGAGAGCACATTTCTGGCATGCTTGTGACCAGAGTTACAGGTTCCTGGCCCTCTACCTGCTCCCTTACAATCAGGCACACTGGCCGGATCCATGACATTTTTCACAAGTACTACATGCTAAATGCAGCTCAGCATTGCACAATAACAATGTTGGAAAACATTGCAACAAATAATTTCTGTGTCTGGGGTTTTGTAATACTAAATCTGCAATTACTTATTAGCCTTTTTCCCTGGTTTTTCATTTATGGGTGCATAAGTCCTGCTCAATGACCAGACCTTCACTATCCTCTGGTGCTGATCACATGCTGTTCTTTGTTGTGGCAAGATGTTGGAGAGCATGTACTTAAAATGTAAATGAACATTTTAAATACCAGTCCTGGAGGTTAAAACTGACCCCAGGCCAGAAATTAAAGTCAAATTCTTTGCTTCTTACTAAAAGCATTCACTCAGACCAGACAACTGAAAATGAAAAGCAGTATCACAGTGCATTAGGAGATTTCCTACCAGAGGGAGAGTCTGTGTTTAATTCATTCTGCTGCCTCATGGAGAGTGTGCGTGAGGGGGTGACACAGACATCAGGATAGAGCTGCTGGACCTTGTGTTCCAGTGGCTGGGGGATTCTGCCCACTCAGGATATGAATAACTCCATGAGATAGAAAACCAATAAGACCCTCCTTTGCTCCATCCCCCAAACCCCTGATGGAGCCCTAACAGCTGTGGTTTTATTCACAGAACTGTCTTCAAACATAGATGCTGTGTCGTCTGAGGAACACAGTCTTTCCAATTCTTGATACTTATTTTTAATCTGTGGTGTAAAAGTCAGGCAAACAAATCTTACTGTGCTTTTTCCTGTTCTGGTAAAGGGTAAAATCTCTCTGCAAGTACTGCCTGACTCTTGTTGAAGAAATGTCTTTTCCAGAAGTAGCAGTCCAAAAAACACAGATCTTCATAGAGGTGGAAAACAGAGGAAAAGTAAACAAAAATGTTGCTAGGAGTTAATCTACACAAAGATTAGACTGAGGATGAAAGTCTGTGCAGCACAACAAACACAATTTGGAAAGGGGAGGAAAAATTGACTGGAAATACATGTTACTGCATAAGAATCATCTGGACATTGTCCTGTCAAACATTTGCACAAGTCATCTGATATATGGATGTCATGTCAAGAATCTGTGGAATTACTGCATAAAGTGGTGATTTTCTATTTTTTTTTCCTTTTAAATCTGTGAATTCCTAAAAGTCTGGTGAAAGTGCAAATCCTCAGGTGGCAAAATTAAATCTGTTGAGAATCTTCTTTCTTGCAGTTACAGCTTTTTAGGGAGAAGCTGGTAGAGCTCAAGGGTCTACAAACCATAAGCTGAAAGCCATTGGCATAAATGTGGATAGAATGAGATCCATGAAACAAGCCTGGTATTAGAATTGCATCATGCAAACACTAGCAAGTGTAATTATGACCAGTGGTATCCTTAAACTTCAGCAGAACTTGGCAGAGCTGGTCCTCGGTGGAAATCTGTATCTTCAGGTTCCTAGCATTGCAGATACTGAGAGGTTTGGGAAGATGTTCAGGCACTGGTAGCATGTCCTCCCCACAAGTAGCAGAAGTGGCAGAGCTGCCACACCTTCACCTGAGGGACAACGGAGTAACGCTGTGCCTCTGGAGTCACTGCTCAATCTGTGAGATATCATTTAGATAAAGGGGAATGCACTGACATGGGGTGCTCAGTTGCACCCTTAGGGGGGTTTGTGCTGGCTAGACTGCTGCTCCTGGGGGATGGCAGGGATGGCGTGACACCACACCCACCATGGTCAGGCGAGCCTGGGCCCTGCCAGAAGCTTAGCATGTAATATTGGAGGAGAAACACCAAAGTTCATCTGCTTTAGCTTCCCTGGGATTTCATGCTTTCTGCTTCAGAGGTCTGAATTTGGTGCCTAAACATACAAGAAAAATCTCTTAGATTTACAGTGTTCCTCAGACTTGACTTCAGTACAGTGATGGTTTTAGTGCCTCCTGGGGCATTTGGCTGAACAGAAAAGATTTTTCTTAAAGTATAGCATTAAAGTGGAAATATTAAATACAAAAGAAATTCACCAATTAGAGGGAAGTTATTTATCTCCATAAAACTGATTTTCCTCTTCAAGTATAGGGTACTGTTCTGCATCATTTATTATGTAATGGTTTTAAGCAATGATTCAGAAAATGATGAAATTTTTGGCATCTGATTTCACAATATTATTGATTTCTGTCCTGTCTTCAGTTAGGACATTGAGAGAATAGACAACCACTAGGCAAATAATCCTGGGTCATATATATGATGAACGCTTTCATTGGTTTTGCAGTATCAGTATTTGTAATCTTCTCCATGGTATCCAATTTAGCAGATTTTACCAGATTCTTTGTCTTTGTGACAGTGACTTTATAAAATTATTGTCTATGTGGCTATTTCAAAATGAAATGTGTTGTCACTGTGAAAAGTCATTTGTTTAAACAAATTTTAGCCAAGCAAATAAAGAGCTTTGGAAAAAATTCTCAGAAATTAGCCAAAGCTGCTACAGAAAGCAATCAGTCATTTCTTAAATGATTAGGCATTTTGAATGCTTTTGCTGCTTCTCTCAGTGCTTAGGTTTTGATTTTCTGTAAGAGGAGAAGACTAAATTTTGTTCCTGAAAAATTACCAAATATAGTTGCCAGCATAAATGTCAGTAAATCTTAAGAATCCCATCCTTCCCTTTGCACCTCTATTTACAGATTAATTAAATTTCTAGTTCCCAATTTCAAAAGACATGGCCAGCTTCTAAAATACATTGATCAAACATTGTAAAAAAAAAAAGTTTACCTCTCAGTCGAGCAGCTTCTCTTCCTCACTTGCTAGGCAGATTATATCTTTTAGGAATTGCACCTGTAAGGAAAAAGTTTACTCATGTGCAACCTAGAGCAGTTGAACAGTGATTTAAAGACAAATGGGAGTGTATGAGATGAACCAATCAACAGCTGCTACACCCCAACAACTCCCTTTGACAAACTTGCGTCAGCTCTTTTTAAAAAAAAGCGAAAAAAAAAGAAGAAAGGTAAATCAGTTTATTGGAGCACAGTGAGGGCAAACATCTCAATCACCAGAGCTATTTGCTCTCTGAGCTTAGCACTATTACAAAACGCTTATCCACAGAGGGCTTCACCCAGGCTTGATCACACTTTCATTTGACAGTTGATTTTTGAATAATGCACATGCTTTAAGCTTGAAGTAGCACAGTAGTACTAAGCCTGGAAAATAACATCTGGGAAAACGCCTATGGTCTTGCACACTGCTCTTATCTCTGTGACTATGGAGCTGCATCTTGCATTACCTGTCCAGACTTGGGCAGAAGCATGTACTTTCAAATGGCGTAGTTAATCTCTACCTTAGTTCCCAGCTGAAATACTTACTGTAAACGGAATTGCAGAAGTGTATGTCAAGTAACACATGTTATTCATTTAATGGCAATATAGGCCTGTGGAGAAGTATTTCATTACCTGTGATGTGGCTGTAATACTGTAGAATTTACAACCTTTTATCCAATTACATAATGACCATAATTAAAACCAACAAAGAACCCTCCAGCCCTCCCTACCATGTAGGCTTTGTGATTAAAGCCCTCATACTGGCCTGACTGTGAAGACTAGAGGGCAAGTGAGGGGATGTAATTTTTAATTCTTAGAGTTTCCTGTGGAGCACTCAGACTGCCTTAGCTCAGGCTGGGTGACAACCTGTGGGAACCCAACCCTGATGCACTGTGACCAGGGCTTTTGTTTGCTTGCTGCCAGCGCTGGCTGTGGTGTGCCTGTTTCAGATTTCCTCCCTGCCAAAAAAATCTGAGTTCCAACATAGACTCAGACAAATAGTTTAACAAAAATAAGCCCTGTCTCCCTCAATACTGCATTCCCATGAAAAGACAAGTGATTGTAAGGCCTGTCATGCCATATGATCCCCAAAGTAGTACATTCCAAAGATTAGGAGGTGCAAGGTTTGGAGCTAGAGGTCCTATCTTGCTTTAAACCTAGCACATAGCTGGAAAAATGAACAAATTTTTGGGCTTGAGCTGGCTGAAGGCACTTTGAAACTAAAACCTCTCTATATTTTCCATTGCATCACCTGGTCTAGTAAGGGAAACAGACTGTCCCTCTAAGGCATATGACAAAGAATAGGAGTCCTGAATGTTTTAAAGCAGTTCTCAACAGCAGGTTAGCACCAAATTGTCTTATGCCATGGCTAGAGTGAGGGAGCAGAGATGCAGGAGTGTCTAAGGGAGGCAGTCCTACTCTGCTTGAGGCTGTTTACTTTGCACACTTAACTGTACTGTGGGTATGGGCAGCTCCATTGTACTGTTGCTCATATGGGTGTTTCATGTAACAACAGGGGAGAGAAAAATATTTCTTTAAACAAAGGAAAATAAGATTGCAAACCATAAAGAAAACAGCAGGGAGAGTTGGGGACAGATGTACTAACAAATCAGCAACAGCTGTGAAAATTACTTCTTATGCGTTTTTTGAACCTGGTCAAATAAATAAT
The DNA here is from genome assembly GCA_013399695.1 of Formicarius rufipectus. Lineage (NCBI taxonomy): Eukaryota > Metazoa > Chordata > Aves > Passeriformes > Formicariidae > Formicarius > Formicarius rufipectus. The sequence continues at coordinate 231,256 of VXAU01003160.1, forward strand.
AATCAAGATTATAGTTAATTTCCTTTTAAAATACCACAGATATCGATGTCTGTGTCTGATACCCATCCGGCCTAAGCAGTGTGGCACAATTGTCTCTGTAGGCACATTAAGGTACTTGGCTGGGTCAGTACTCAGTGCATGGGAGGATGGAGCCATCAGGGTCCATGGTGCTCAGCAATGACCCTGTCCCAACACTTGATGCCCAAAAGATGCCATTATGTGTATGGGCAGTTGGGGCTGGCAGAAAACATCTGCTTATATCAACACCAAAGTGTTGGAGGTTCACACTGAACATGAGCATAGGGATAGTGCAACTCAGGAACAAATGCTCAGGGAGCAGAGGCTGCAGAGCCACTGACCTTGAAGGTTTTCAAGACTTTGCAAGGCAAAGCAATGTCTGAGATGACTTGGTGTTTGTGTCAGCCCCTCTTTGTGGAGGAAGCTGCACATAGTGTGACTCCTGGAGATGATCCTGTGCAGGGCCAGGAGTTGGACTCAATGATTCTTGTATGTCCCTTCCAACTCAGCATACTCTGTTCTGTGTTTCTGTGATTTTGTGATACTGTGTTTCTGGGATATTAAAGTTGCTCTCAGAAATACTAATGCAATTATGTGAGACATGGCCAGACATTAGGTAAACACTCCATGCATCAGAAACAAGTTAAAAAAAGGACTTATTAATGAATTCAATAGTCCATTTATTTCTTGAAGAGATTTGATGGAGAAAGTGCAGAAGGTTTTGGCTCAAGAAATATTTTTATCTTCACACACACACTTAAAATACATAATTACTCACAAAAGAGCTCAAAGTACTTTTAAAATAATATTCATAAGTTTTGCAAACACAAACCTGGCAAATGCATTAAATTCTATGTAGCAAAATAACTGATATGTTCTGAAAAAGGCTGCAACGTCCTGTGTTTCCTCTCCAAAACCAGAATTTCTTCTTATTCACAAGTTTATTCCAGTCTTTCTAACAATAATGATCTTCACAGGGCAAGCGTGGAAAGCTGTATTTGCAATTGGTTACAGTGAACTGAGGAAGAGTGAAAAGAGAATATTAAATAAAACTCATGTGATTAATTTTATGAAATAGGATTCCTTATAATAAACACAAGTTTCAGAATCATGACTATAATTTGCAGTATATTAACTGCTTTACCACCGTGCTTTTAGATCTAGTGTGCTTAAAACATTAAGTATGACTATGGGTGACATAGGATATTTCTTTTGTGGCGTTACCATATCTCCCTATTGTAATGATTCCTGCCACTGAAGAGTGTGAATATTTATTGTTGCCCAATATTTTTAAGTAAAAAGGAAAACCAGAGGTTCATAACACCTAACAAAAGGCACTGCAATAACTAAGAATGGATAAAATTTACCTGAGTGTCTGTATAATCTAAAGAGAGAGAGAAAGGAACATTTCTGAAAATGATTCAAACCACCTAGAAGGGGCTTATGGTCACCAGCCAGCTTCTATAATACACATCAGTCTGCTGCTTAAATGCTGATATGGTATGAGTCTAGGCTTTGGGAAAGGTATAAGGGTATTACTTATATTATTTCAAGCAAGGATTGAACATGCAAATTTTTTTTTCCTTCATTCTATTTGAATGATGTCAGGAATGGGCAAAAACATCCTCTAGATTTTTAGTCCATGCCTTCCGTTGTTCTACACCCCCAGACAAAAAAAACCTACTTCAGTGGTACCATTTCCCCCTCCATTATTTTCCTAACACATTTGAGAACATCTTGCACTGTCAGAACAATTATTCCTGGCTTCAAGCCTTGTCTGAGCAAAGGCAGGAGCTACCTGGAGATTTTCACTGCAAGCCCCTGTCTAGTGTTTGCTCTGAAAGTGCCCACGTGTGCTAGAAAGAACATATTGTCCACTCTCTACACAGAATGAGGCTGACTAAACAAAGCTACAGGCCAAAGGAATGATGAATTCACTAGGTAGTGAATAGCCACTGCTGCATAATGTGAAATATGATTTTATACATTTTTAAATATAATAGCCCTGAGGCATATTGAGCTATTATATCCCTTTAGCCTACCCCTTTCTGTACTGATATATACGAGAAGTCTTAACATCCCTGATTGTATGGAGCTATGTATTGCAATTTATTCAGTCTCTTTTCACTGTGCCTTTTGCTAAGGGTAGAGACCTGCCCTTTCAGGTGTTTCTCACAGCTGCTGCCATGTTCTGCCCATATGTGAGCAAATGATTCAGGCTCTGAAATTTACTACTGCTTTGATGCCTCTGACTTGGGCAGCGAGTGGTGCTGAGACTCAGGGACTCTGGGAGCATCCAGGGATGCACATTAGGCATGTCTTTGGAACCTCTGTTTCTTTTAAGATCTGGAAAACCTGCAGGTTCAGACAGAAAAGGACTTAAATTTATTTTGAAATTTTGATCTCCATCCTTATTCAATGAGTCTGATTTTTGCAGCAGCTGCATCCCTAGCAATTCATCAGAAACAGCCCAGCTCAAATCCAACCTGCCAAATTGTTTACTTTAGGTGGTTTCCGACTCTGCTACCACTTCTAATGGAGGCCCTCTGTCTGTGAGTAAGGAAAGGGAAAGGTTTCCAGTAGGATTATATGCTAGGCTAGCCTGCTTATGGATCCCTCTTCCCTGGAGCACAATTTCTGTCCCATTGCATGACCAGACATGCATTCACTATAGCATGTATCTGCAGTTATCTAGTGTCAGATAAACACACTTGCAGTCACACAGATTGGGGAGAGCTCACCATTCATTATTTAATAGGGAACACATAGAACATATCCATACACTTTTGTTCATTTCTAGTGAGCCAGATGAGCCTATATTTATTTAGTAGTGTACAGTTCTCAAATGCTTCCATATGTGCCAGCATGGTGTGCTGGGTTGGAAGCCCTGGTCATCACTGCTCCTTCCTACAGCATTACAGAGAGAAGATTGGAAGAGTTCTCATGAAACCATCTGGATTACATTAGCTGGAGTGCAGCCAGTGGGTCAAAGGTGGGGAAAAGATCACTCTCCTCCATCAGGCACTTCGGAGTTTTGCTTCTCCAAGGAGGAGTACAACAAGATGGTGGTGGAGTGCAAGGCATACAAGAAGTTGAGGGACATAGGCTTAGTCAGCCTGCAGGAAACAAGGATAAGTAGAGATATTATTGCTGACTACAGCAACCTAATGGGGATATGAGGAGAGAGAGACTGCTTCTCCTTGGAGGCAGAGAGGCACATGTTTTTATAAAGCATGCAAAGAAAGCCACTGATAACTTCATTTCACCAGTAATCTTTAGGGCTCCACGACTACATTTCTGTAACAAGATGTTCATATAAACTAGATGAGACTAAAATCAGCCTGAGAAAGTAATTTGATTCCTCTTTCATTAGCAGACTCTGCAGGAGACTAATACTGCTGTTTGTGCTGTCTGAGCAGTGCATGATACTTTGTAGCACTTAGCAAGTCTTAGACCCTAAGAGCTGAGTCAGCACATTAGAAGGAGTCACGATGAGGTTCCATTCTTAAAAAGGTTTATCTCCACATAAGAGTAAAAGCATGCTTTCAGGAGACATATGGGTGTTGACATCTTACAACAATTTCCCATTTATTAAAATCAATGAAATAGGGGTGAAACTAATACATTTGTGGCCCAGCGGAGTCTGAGTCCATTAGACTCTTCTGGCAGTGAGATGCAGATCCCATAGACCTAGTGCTGCTCTTCCCAAGTGCCCTGCAGTCAGTCTAGGGCAGAAAGCTTAATTCCTGGTTCCGCTGCAGGCTTTTCCTCCTTATCAAACACAGCCCTGTGGCAACAGTCATGGAGAGTTTAGGCACCAGAGTGGCAGCCAGTTCAGACATGAATGTGTTAGGCTCTGTCACTTTCCCTGGGGAGAAAGAGTCCTGCCTGGCATGGTCACTACCTGGGCAGGGCTGAGCAGCTCAGGGTTCACTGTACAATCTGCCCAATCTGTTCAAAATACAATAAGCACACACCTACTGGTGTAAAATGTGACAACCTAACAAGGCTTCAGTTCTCTGTTGCACTCTTAAGGGTTCCACAGGCTGGACTGACTTTGAGCATGGGCAGTGCCAGTGCATGTCTGTACAAAATATACCTTGCAGACAAACTCACAACAGCTCAGAATAAGACATTGCAATGTCCTTAGTGAATCTGCTCTGCTATCTGGTCCCCAGTCCTCAACCTGCAAAACTGTGAATGTAGTACATGCATATTTCACTAGGACATCAGAGGGGTAAGAAGTTCATTCAAGGCTAAGCAGCAAAGGAGTGTGGAAGGATAGGCCTATCCTGATAAGAACTAAAACCTGAGGAAGCACATTATGCAAGTCATCGTGCAGGCTATGGTGCAAACTCAACTGCTGGTGCCAGGGTGCTGTCTTGATGTTTAATTATGTTAAAACTATCCTGATTCACCAGACTCTGAATACACATCCTGCTTTTGAAACAGGATTTCACAGATAAACTAGTCTGCTGGCCTACTGATCTGTGACTACCAGTCAGTCATTTTATACTATAAGAGGCCAGTCCCCTTTGATACAGTCAGGTTCTTCTGACATAACCCTTCTTGGGGAGTATATGTGGAGATTCCTCCCTTGGCTGGGGATGCTCTCCAAGGATACTCCTCAAGACTGAGTGAAAGAGGTCTCCCCACAAGCATCTGTATGGGTGGGTTACATCAAATATCTGCTTAATAATTATTTTCTTTTGTTAGCTTTAATGTAATTGCTTCAATAATTCCTTCAATATAGTGCACTATCCTATCTTATACTATACTACTATATGGTATATTGTACTCTACTAGTGGATTCTTAGCTTTTTATTCTGTACAGTAAATAATTTTGATTAAGATATTTGTCTGATCACTTATAATAATAAACGATTTGTTTAACATAAATATTCTCATTTTGCCAGTCATTAAAACCTGTGGGACAAAAGTGGTTCAATCACACCTCTATAATTCCTTAAATTCAAACCATTTACATAACCCAAGGCTAAGACTCAGTTCAGCTGCACCTAGACTCCTCTATGAGAGACAGTTTAGAAAGCAAGGGAGTTCTTTCTGCGTGTCAAGACTCAACGGCAGGACTTTATAAAAAAATTTTGTCTAAGCCTTCCACTCCCACACACAGAAGGAGCTTGCAAGGTCCTCAAGGAAAGCTGACAGCAATTTATCATCTATTTAATGTTTGAGTAATAGAGAAAAGCCACATAACACAAAAGACAAAGTGCAAAATTACTTAAAATTATCAAAACCATAATCTATGTGACACATTCTTCTTATTATGCTTGCTTTTTAATTTTTTTTCCTGCTGAATCTTCATCTGTAGAAAAGCTTTTCCTCTATCAGTTGCACATGCTTCTCTTGATAATGTTGCTTACTCCATGGGAGTGACTTTCTGTAACGCTTTATAGTTTCTAAAAAAAAAATAATAAATTAAAATCACCAGATGACTTATAACAACGACTCATGTTATTGTTATTAGTCATTATTATCATTTGTCATATGAGACAACGCCTGGCTGTGCATTTTTCCTCTTTTGAAAGAGAAATCTGGCTCAGCTCTGAAGACTCCAAATTCTGTTTATTATACTAGCTGAAACATGTTTATTACACTGGCATATTTTTATATCCCTCCTGCTACCATGTGCAAAACATACTTTTGCACTGACCAAACTGAAAATTCTGAAAGGCTTTGCTCTCTCTGATCAAGCCCTTGATCCACCGAGTTTAGCAGTCTCATGTGGCGGTAGCCTGTATCTGACCCAGAAGTTTGTCCTTCACCTCTCAGTACTGCATCTAATCCTGAGAGGCCTTCCACAGGGAATATGCTTTCATGAATTCCAGTCCTAATTAATGAGATTTCCTGAGTTCTAAGCTCTATTCCTTCCTAAAAAATGTGAGTTAGAAACCATCATGTACTGCCAACCTGTATAGTTGCTAGTGTACTGGTCTTTGATTGAGAGGAAAAGCCACATGAGATATATATCTGCAATAGCTAAAAATAACAGCGATACAGCAACAGTAATGGCAAATATATTTTCATGTTGCAGCTGCAGTGAGTTTTTGCATAACTTTGGCCAAGAGGTTTTCAAGGGATTTTGGCCAAAGCTTTTTGGACCCTTGAGATACACTGATTCCACAGCTTGATGGCAGGAAATGGAGTGACTTTCTGATCACAGATAGCATTCAGAGAAAGACACCTTATGGGAACTCAGTCACTGTTGCTACCTCCTTGGCTGTGTACCATATCTAAAAGACTAATAAGCTTTTGACATCTGGAAATGTGATTGTCCCCTTCTGAATTCTGCAGTTGGATGTAATGAATTAATTACCTTTTCCCACAAGTCTTATGCCATCAGGTTATATGTGATTCAATAACCAATGGGATATTGCTAGAAACACACTGGTTCATGGTTCAAGGTTCATGGTGGCATGAAAACCTCCCAAAGAGTTTGCTTGACTTTGCAGCGATGTCAGTATTTATTGTCACTGCCACAGACCCAGCAAGATTACACACAGCCAGGATGCTGCACTTGCAGTTTATATAGGTTTCCATACAGCACTTTCCCTCTGGTTTTGAATTTAAGAAACATTGCATCAGAACTCATGGCAATGAGATGAGTTTTTCATTCAGCTCAAACACTGATGGAAAAGGAAGGAAACCTGTGGGTGACATATCTGGGTTGCTGCTTCTTGCTCCAGAGGCTGTGGCAGGGCTTGAGCCCCGTAGGAGCAGTGCTAACTTTGTAGTCTGACAACTCCCTTAAGTCAACATAAGCAAATGCTGATGCTAAAAGAGGCAGTGCCAACTTCCCACTGACCCAATCACTGTTTTTACTCTTCTTGCTTCCCCAGTGACTGCAAATAGTCATAAACACATATGGGAGGGAAAAAAAAAAAAAGAAAAAAAGAAAAAAAGAAAGGGATTAGTTTTAAACCCAGAGTGTCGTCCTGTTCCCACTCACCATGTGGCTGCCCAAACATCTAGCCAGAAGAGAGAGAGAAATGGCAATAATTAGGCAGAGGACTGGAAGGTAAGCTAGGACTGCTTATTATAGTTTAAAGGAATTCTGGAAACAGTGAGTAACATGCAGCACTTGTACAACATTTCCTTGAGGCTAAAGAGGAGTGTGCAAAAGCAGGAGACAGACTTCCCTGGTCCATTATATCTGGATTAGGCAGATTAGATAAAACCAACTTTCTGACTGAGAAAATACCATCAGAAATGTTTAAGCTAGTCTAAACATAGCTAAAGTACACTTTACTTACAAAATGCTTCACATTATCTATGACATCCAAAATCAAGTACTGGTAATTGCTAATGAAACATAGCCTAGTCAAGATGCTCTTCTAAATCAAAACCATTGTATCATCTTTTTCTTGAAATGAAAATCACTTGCCTCATTAAAAGTTTTTGTATTTCAGAAAATTATATTGAAAATAATATCTCTCAATAATTACTCTTATAATAGCCTTACTTAAAACAATTAAATCAATTAATTCAATAAAATTCTTCAGCTAAACTGCAATATTTTGGCACTGTAGCTGATTGAGTTTACTGCCTTTGCAATTAATGAAAGATTGGTTCCTTTAGCACTGTAATTAGTCCTCTGCAAGAACATTTGCCATTACTCATCCCCCACTGCTATCAAAAGGCCTTTACTCCTGGCTTTTCCTTCTCTTTTTAATCCTAAATTAACAGAGTTTATCAAAGTTCTTTTTCAATAGAACTCTTGCAGAAAATTTGATTTTACATTTTACCCATGCTAAAATTGCATCAAAATAGGTGATTCCAAGAAGTAATGTTACTAGACACTAAGGCATCATGCCAGCCGCAGGCACCAAATACTTTTGGTTTAATTAAAAAAAAAATTGCAGCTCTGATTGTTCAGGAACAAGTAAGAGTTAATATCAAAACTTGGGATAAAGAAGTGTTTATCACAAAATAAGATAAAGAATCTTCTGATAGCCTAAGTAATCAAGGTGAGATAAACGTCAATCAAGCTCTCAATTGAAACACAGCTGCTAAGAATCAGACACAAGTGAAGCCAGACACTTCACTCTACTTTGAGCACTAACTCAGAAGTACAGAGGCTTGGCAGTAGATGAGACCTTGTTGAATTTCTTTACAGTTATAGAAGCACACAGAAAAGAAGTCCAAATTTGAGAGTTTTGTCTTTCTGAAGTTGAAAGCTTATGTGTTTGTGTTTTTTCTTTTTTTTTTTTTTTATTTTTCAGAAAAAAACCCC
>VXAU01003160.1:240295-257397 GCA_013399695.1 Formicarius rufipectus
TTGATGTTAAGGATGTGCTACTCTATGTTCACCACTTTGGCAAGAGGAAACAAGTATTACTTGTATTTAGACTATCGTTCTAATTCAAGCTATATGATGTCTTTCAGATTTGGTTCTGATTTATGTTAAACTGTAAACAACTGACAGTGATAACAAGGGTTTTACGATGTGTGAAGCAGGACTAACTATTGCTAAATTTCCTGCAGCAATCTGAACAGCAACAGTGATAACAGATTTTTCAATTGCTTCCATTCTGGGATAATGTGGATGCTTTGACCTAGAGGGGAAAGTTTGTGTCTCCTGAGTCTGTCACACTTGAAACTTTCTTTCTGGACTCTGTTTTAGCTTTTCTTCTGTCAGTGTATAGATGGGAATCCCTTCAGCCTGTCAACACCTAACTTTAATTAGCTGAAGAAATTTCTGCAGTGCTCCTTCTCTCTTGGAGCTCTTTTTGCAGCCATTATAGCTCCAAAATCAAAGCAATAAGTAATGACCATGACTGAGGTGGTGTCACTCATCCTCTCCTCCACCACTGGCCAATGATGTAAATTGTCAGAAAGGACTTGACTCAAAATGTCCCTTCTACTCCTGTGGGCATCAATTATGCATTTGACAAACTTCACTCTCCCGTGGAGGAAGGTCTCATCTAATTGTACACTGAGTGTCAAAAAATAAATGTTCTCAGAGTAAGAATGATATTTTCCGTAGTAAAATAGAAACACAGAAGTACAAGGCATACTTTTAAGATGAAGTCCTGTGACACCTATTTCAAACAAAAGTAAAAATGTCCATTATCCACTTACCCTTGCATTTGTTTTGTCTTTTCACTTGCTTGGAGTTTGTAGACAATAAACCATAAAGTAGAAACATGGGCTGAGAAACAATATTGAGATACTTATTCAGACTAAAGTCTTATTACTGGAAAAGAAAGATCTGTTTGAGTAGCCTTGCCATCCACTAATTTTTTCATGTAAAACCAGGAAAAATACTAAAAAATCGTGTTCCTGCAGCATCCAGCAATTTTACTTCTCTCAGTTTAAAAAATCAGAACATTTCCCACTAATCTAGTTTAAAAGGAGTAAAACCTTGCCTCCTAACAAGACCTATGGTGAGCTTGAGGAGAAAAGGTTTATTCCTTAAATTTCAACTTTTGGTTTCACAGTGGAATTTTCTGGTTCTTGGTAACCTATCCTGTGTTTTCTCGTTCTTGACCATGACTTTAACATTGATTTCTGAAAATTGACTTTAAAATTTTCAGATCTAATTACCAGATAAGTTAAAGATAAAAAAGGAGAAAATGAGCTTATTAAGAATCAGAGGTTCTTTGTAAATTAAGGTCATTCCTAGATTGTTAGAAAACAAGATATTATAAATTTTTTTGCAATGGTTTGCAGTTTTCTATTCATTTTGAATTGTAATTTTCCTTGAAGCAATATGAGTGGCTCAGTAGTGTATAGAGAAAATGTTCATGCTGGTTATGAAATCTGAATCATCAAATGAATGACCAGTAATTTCCTCCCCATTTCACAATGATTTTATGAAAATCAGTGAGTGTTTTTAGAATTTTTTCTTTGGCTGATATGCTGCATGAGCTTTCATCTTTTAATCTGACATCTGACGCTAAAGATTTAAAGACCCTATTTAAACAACCTTTATGTGTTTCTTAATTCGTAAGTCTTAAATTTTTTATTACTTCCTTCAGATTCTGAACTCTTCAGCATGATATGGTCTGTGATATTTATACAAGGTTGTGCTTTCCATGATTTGAAAGTGAAATTCAAAATATTGACTAGATGATGAATTTTTCCCTTTCCTGAACTTTATGCACTTGGATAATGATGAAAATGTCGTTCTGAATTTTTACTTTCTGGTGCTTGTAGTTTACAGGAGCAGGCTAAAATAGTGTCAAATTATGCATCATGGGTGTCTGTTGCATGACTTTCAAGATCTGGAATCTGTGGTTCACTGTTGATCCATAAGACTTTTGGTAAAGATGTAATACATAAAATTTTATTTCTGGCTTTTCCTGATGAATTTTCTGTCATAAGTATAGAGAAGGTAACATCAAGAATTCTTTGCCACCAATGAGTTTCACTAAGAAATGCTGTATTTTCACAAACAAAGAACAATAAATATGTATAAATAAATTTAAAACAAACCAGAAAAATGATATATGCAATACATGCTATCATACTTGTACAAATTTTTAAGCATGGACAAAGATTCTGGGTATTTTTTTTTCCGATATATTTGCCCTCTAAAGGGTATACTTTGAATGCATTCTGATGGTAATACTGATAAGAAAACTAGAGATGTGTCAATTGTTTCAACATGTGCACTCTGACCTCCTAAGAGATGATGAGAGATTGCTCTAAGCACATTGCTCTGGTATATCACATTGCTTTCTGTTGTTTTTTTTTGAGGCAGCTCAGATGTTGTTTTCTGAGATTAATTTATTTGAAAAACTCATCTGTGTCTTATCATGCATGAGATGTACAGAGCTGGCATGCTTTACCCTGCTGATATTACATGGATGTTCACCATTGGGGTCTGAAAACTTTGCCATTGAAGTTTCTTAAATGTAGAACTCAGGCCTTTCCATGCAATTTTCCTTACTCCAGTTCTTTTATGTATCAGTGAAGGAAAGAGATAGAAAGAAAGAATATGCTGACTTGCCATCTTAGGAGGATTTCTTTGCACATAATTAGCACAACTGAAGATAACTGGTATGGAAAATATGAATACAGGATCCTAACAGAAGAAAACAGATTAATAACTAGTCTTCAAAGTGATAATTCTTTTGAAAAGTGGATAGGCTACTGTGTTATTTAAATTCTACTCATAGGAAGATGCCAGAAAAATAAAATTCATTATGTTCTACTATTTCTATGATCAGTTCTGGGCCTCTCAGTTCAGAAAAGATATTGAGGTACTGGAGCGGGTCCAGGGAAGAACAACAAGGCTGATAAAAGGACTAGAGCACAAGTCCTGTGGGGAGAGGCTGAGGGAGCTGGGGTTGTTTAGTCTGAAGAAGAGGAGGCTTAGAGGCGACCTCATCACTCTCTCTAACTACCTGAAGGGAAGTTATAGCATGGTGGGGGTTGGTCTCTTCTCTCAGGCAGTCAGCAATAGGATGAGGGGGCACGGGCTTAAGCTCAGCCAGGGGCGGTTCAGGTTGGATATTAGAAAACAATTCTTTACAGAGAGAGTAATTGGGCATTGGCATGGCCTGCCCAGAGCGGTGGTGGATTCACCATCCCTGGAGGTTTTTAAACTGAGATTGGACATGGCACTGAGTGCCATGATCTAGTAAACAGACTGGAGTTGGACCAAGGATTGGACTCAATGATCTTGGAGGTCTTTTGCAACCTAATCGATTCTATGATTCTGTGTTACTGAATGGTATTTTCTAAAATTTTCAGTGTTGCAGCTTTTGACCATAATACTACAATGTCAGATATTGGCTTGTATTTGGAATGAAAATCTTAAAGCAGAAGATAGAAAGGGCATTTATCATGTTCTAGTGCTGTGATGATCCATTTTACAGAGTTTGAGTTCTGTACTATGCAGGAACTGAGCAGCTAGTTGGGCAATAACATCCAAACACTGTAGCACGTAAAACTTAGAGTCATTCCCTAAAACACCATCAAAATTGTTTCAAGGATCTCTATGACTCCATTCAACATGAAGAGCCTTGATTTAAAGCCCTCTTTTAAAAAACATCACCTTCCACGATGTATGTCAAAGCAACATCTGGAACATATCACATCTCTCCTTTTCTGACTATTGGAGTAAATTCTCAAAAACTAGCATTCCCTTCTCATTACTAGTGAATGATGTACATTTATGATCTGTTTGAATTTCTCCATCCAATCATGTTCTTCCTGACTTATGGGAAAGATATATTTGTTCAGCCACACTGTTCAGACAATTCAGTAATGACGTCCAGTCTTACTGCCTGACATGAAGCACAGAAGAGAGTGTTCCATTTAAAAGTGTAGTCTTCACAAGGTCAATGTTGAAACACATATGCAAGACCCAGTATAATAATCAGACCTTATGGACAAGATGGATAAATTTAATAAAACTTTTATAGTAAATTTTGACTTTTCCACACAGATGCTTAAAAGTTACAGTCTGAGTAAACATATGTCTATTTAGAAATACTTTTGTAACAGTTTTGCTTTGAAAATATGACTATCTCTTGTAAGCAATTTTGTCAAATACAGACATTTCCCACACAAGTTTGTTAAATAAAGCCCATAAAAGTAAAACATCGAATCAGGCAAACCTCCAAATTTATACAAATGTACAATGTAAGAATTTTCCTGACATACAGAGGAGAGATCATGGAGTGTAATATTCTCAGGAAGTTACTCTTTTTCAAGTTAAATGATTAGAAAACTAAGTAGGTGTCAGAAAGATAAAAATATTTAATTACTTCCAACTAAGCACACGTTTCTTCTGTATTATCCTGGAGAATGGCTCATTTAATTGCTCAAAAAGAATACAATGGAGTCCACAAGTTACCTTTCTGATACCATTTAGTTAAATTGAATCATTAAATACAAGAATTGAGTACCTGGTTCTTCTTTATGCAGAAGTGTCTTTGTGTGAGTCTGGCAGTAGAGAAGGGCTGTTCAGAAGGGCTGTAAAACAAATACTGCAATTAATGCCTGACTGAATGCCCCCTGGCACCGATTGGAACATGAAACGAAAACCAACACCCAAATTTTCCCAAAGATTTTTCTAAATGAAAAGTCCCATAACTGTCATCAAAATCATGAACTACTAAAGAATAGAAACAAATGTATTGTTTTTTTAATTTGATTTTTATGACAGAAGACTTCAGAAAGCTACTGTTGCTGTGATAAAAATACACCGGAAGAATACAAAGGCTTCTCTGAATTTGGTTTAGGAATACTTTTGTTTTTTTTCCAAATCATAATAGGAAAACAAGTGTTTTTCATAGAAATGCTGACATAACTTTACTAATAGCACCTTTAACGGAGATTGTTGCAATGTGTATTTACCCAGGTACAGGATTAAATAAGAGATGTGAACTCACCATAGCAACCCCTTCACCACATTGCAGATATGCTGCTTCCAAGATACGGCAAATGTTTCTGAAGAAATACACATGAATATTAGGTAAACATTTATCGATTCCAAATTGCATTTCAAAAATATTTTGCCATACAGTATAACAAAAAGCAGCATAACTTGATTCTATATACATTATTGTATTACTGGATGGTACTTTCATCGTGTTATGATTATTGGCTCAAAATGTAAGTTTGAATTACTCCCCAATTCACTATAGCAAAAATAGTGACAAAGACACTATTGAGGTCCTCCTAAATGTCACTGTGAATCCTCACACTTCCTATTAATTCAGGAAACTTGTGTCCTATTTGGGCCTGATGATCTGAGATCTTGCAAAAATACTATTGTTCACCAGAAGATATTCAGTAAAGTTATGAGAATACAGTTAAGGTTGTATGTAGATTTTCTTCTAAACAGTCTTTTATCCCACTTTTAGACATTTTACTGTTTCCTCTTCATTCTACCTCTTTATCAGGTAATATGTGTCACTTCAATTTATCTGAATTTAGCTGAATTTGGAGGACAAAAAACATAATGTCAAGAAATATGACTTCAGTAATTTCTGTATGGCTAAAATGTATTTTCACCTTGATGATGGGGGATGCTGGTATATCAAAGCCCTAAGCCGATTCCAACACTTCCTTTCCCATTTACCTCTCTCCCCAGACTTGTCCCACCTGGTGTTGTGACCAGGGAAGTTCCAAGCACAAATACAGACTGACCAGAGCATGGACTTAGAGCAGCCCTGGGGAGAAAACTTGGAGGTGCTGGTTGATGAGAAGTTCAACAATATGCACTTGCAGCCCAGAGAGCCTAATGTGTCCTGGGCTGAATCAAAGACAGCATGGGCAGCAGGTCGAGGGAGGTGATTCAGCTCCTCCACTCTGCTCTGGTGAGACCCCACCTGGAGTGCTGCATCCAGCTCTGGGGACTGCAACATCGGACAAAGATGGACCTGTTGAAGTGAGTCCATAAGAGGGCCACGAAGATCATCAGAGGGCTGGAGCACCTTTCCAGACGAGAAAGGCTGAAAAAGGTGGGACTGTTCAATCTTGAGAAGAGATGGCTTCATAGAGACCTTATACAAGCCTTCCAGTACCTAAAGGAGCTACAAAAGAGGTGGAGAGGGACTTTTCGCAAGGACATGTAGTGGTAGGACAAGGAGGAAAGGTCTTTAAACTGAAATAAGTCAGGTTTAAATTAGATATTAGGAAGAAATTCTTTACTGTGAGAGTGCTGAGGTACTGAAACAGCTTGCCCAGAGAAGTTGGGGATGCTCCATCCCTGGAGATATTTAAGACCAGGTTGGATGCAGCTCTGGGCAACCTGGTGTAGTGGAAGGAGACCCTGCCCATTTCAGGAAGGCTGAAATTAGATGATCTTAAAGGTCCTTTCCAACCCAAACCATTCTGTGATTCTATGATTGCATGAATGTTTTCAGTGTTACTCAGAACATTCATTCACTAAAGGTCTAAACTTTCTTGATTAATTATATACCTTCTTCTTCAGCCTTAAATGACTCTATCTGGGTGTGCATCATGTTTTCATAGGTTTTCATAGCAATTTTGCTGAACCAGCTGGTTTAAAAATATGCATATAGACTTTAAAGACTTGTCAAAACCATAGAATTTTATCTTTAGAGTGGTTGTGGAAACCTAAGCTAGTGGGATACCGAATACAAGGGATCAGTTAGTGCAGACCAGATCAATACCATGTGCACCATTCTTGCATTTGTCATTCAGGACAACTGAGGTTTTGTATATTTTGTAACAGAAATATTGATCAATTTTAGAATAAAAATGAATATATGTTAACATACTATTGTTGAAGTCTTTATTTTATACTTTGATTTTACTTTTTTTATATGGCACTGTTTCTTCTACATTTAAATTAATGAGTTTTATTTCTGTTGGTTTGCCTAATTTGGTCACATTTATTACTAGCTTATTATACCAGCAGCTTTCTATTATTTTAGATTTACAGATTCCTAATGAATTCCAAAGGAATTTCTGTAGTGAATTTAATCCTACTGACAAAACTTTGTTTTAATTAGGTACCTCATGGGCTCTCAAAAATTGCTAACTCTAGTTAAGTTAAAAGGTTAAAATTCCTGCTGTATATCATTAAGTCTCTGCTGCCATGCAGGAGTGTCCAAATTTTTCCACTTAGCTAATCATTGAGTGATTTATTACCTTGGCATGCTCACTTTATTGGTCATGAGAATTCATGCTATGCCAAAATTAGGGGGTTCCTGAAGGTCTTCTCTCTGTGGTACAGAAATGCAAAAACCTTGAATGTATTTTGAATATTTTTGTTAGCAGAGGCTCATTAAAACCTTGAAGCATTTGTTAAGCCCAGAAACCTCATCACCAATCAGAATATTTACATTTGATCAGAAGGAAATTTTTTTGTTTGTTTTGTTTTGTTTTTTTTTTCCTTAAAAGCTAACAAGATTGTTCATTGAAGATGCTTAAATTTCTGATGTTTAAAAATCAATTTAAATATCTTCTGATGAAGTGCATTCACCTCGTATGTAATTTATTTTTATTACAGTACCATTTTATCTTTTTTTTCAAGAAGGGTTATTTATACTTGGGGTAAGGGATGAGGTACAGCAACAGAAGGGATGGTCCTTGTTGTTTCTGTGCATTGGTGACATGCTCTGGACCCAGGTAACCCCATCTGTGATGGGATTCAGGGGTGCATCTGTCCCCTGACTTGGGGTGTGAGTGCTGCTGTGTGAAACCCCCACCCTGGTTCTGTGTCCCCATTCAGGATGGTGTGCTGTTCCTAGTGGGGACTGAGGCCAAGTGTCTGAGGGCTTGGAGGAGGTGTTCAGACCCAGGTTCTTTCCAGGACTGGTGGCCTCTCACCCAGATAAGCTGTGTCAGGAGCTGTATTTAATCTCTGGCTTTTACTCCCTTGCCATGACTCCCTGTCTGTGCAAACCAGCTGCTGCTCAGGTGAGATGGGGTGATTCAGTCCGCACTGAAGAAACCCCACTACAGAAATCTTGCCTGAGAAGTTGTGTGACAATTTACACCTTGGTTATTGTTCAGAACTTTCTTTAAGCTGCTCACTGTGCTCTGTTTTGACTGTCTCTTTGTTCAGCTTTGGGACAATGTTAATTGTGATCTTATGGTGTCAGAGTTTGTCAGAAAGTATGTGAACTGTGCTGTGGTGCTCCTGTGGTTTTGTTTGTTTGTTTGTTTGCTTGCTTGTTCTGTTTTTGTTTGTTTTGGGGATTGTTTGCTTCTTTATTTTTTTGCCTGGCTGGTCAATCCACAGTACATCCACCACAAGTTTACCAGCTCCCCAAAACTAGGAATTGTGGTCGTGACCCTCAGAGGACTGAAATAACGATATGGCCATGTTATCAAACAATAACATTCTGGATGACTTTTCAAGATCTATACACTGTAGTTCAAATGATGGAAGTAGCCTAGTCATCATGGCATTGATTTTCTTGTATTATCTTGAGATGCTTATGAATAACTGTAATAGGATACATCTGTAACATCACTTGTCTTTGCTACTGTAAATCCAGGTCATTAAAACCCTTCACAACCTGTATCGAAATGCATCAAAGGTTTGTCTATGTAGCTCTCCAAACAAGTATAACCAAAATTTCTGAAACTAGTGACAGCCAGGGGTGTGATGTGGCCAGCATCATATTCAGCTTTGAACCTCTGAATTCAACAGATGATTTACTTCAATAAATCCCTGGATTTATTGAAAATGCCTTTGGCACCAGTACAGGCCAGAGCTTGGTCTTTTGTCTCTGGATCCATGGGGAAGTTTGTCTCCCACACCCTGCTTTTTCCACATAAAAAAGAACAGCCACTTAGTAAGCCATGGAAATAGGTCATAATGTCCTGCTATACATGTTGCTGTAGATATTCACTGGGTGGACCCATTCAATAAAAATCAAACCACATCCCCTTGAATCATTATTCTTCTCTCACGAAAATGTATTTCATCTTTACTTTTCCCCTACCTGCATTATTCCTAATGGAAGCAATCTATTACACATATTGCAACCTGATGTTAAAATTATTGTATTATAGTGCTTAATGTTTTAATTTTCTTAAAGTTTAATTTCTAATTTTTTTAATGGGAAGAAAATCACATCACCTATTTAAAAATTAAATGTCAGCATTACATGGCTCAGAGGAATACCATGAATCTTTCACTATTACCATCTTAGATTTCTGGACAGCATGACTTATTTTTTGCTATATCCATGTTTTTGCATAGTATTGTCAACTGCAATATTTGAAAAAGAATATTTCTTTCTGTTTTGCAGCGAACATTTCTGTTTGACATCACACAGTAATTCCTCATCAATGGTGCTTGAAAGAAGTGAGCATTAAAGATTAATATGATATTGTACGGCTTACTGCACCACACACCAGCCAAGGCAGTGGGACACTGACTGTTGAACAGATTTAGAAAATTACTAAGTATCTCTCCCAGATTTATTGGTGTAAATGGTCTGTTTTTAACATCAATCTCCAAAGTTAAATCTGTCAAATCACATTTCTTCCCTTATTTATTTTTCTTTGAATTTTTTTTCCCCTCAGTTGTTTGATATAAGAGAGCAAAAATCAAATAATCTTCAGGTATTTTGCTTATTGAAAATACTCTGTGTAAGATTTTTACTGTCCCTTTTCCCTGCTCCTGCAGTAACTTTTCCATAGATCATTGTTACAGATATATTGTATAATAAAGTAATGAGTAATACAGTGCAAACACACCCATTCTATCAATTGAATGAACTACAGCTTTTTGGCTGAAACAAGCAATAATATTATTTATAACTCACATTACATTCCATAAACTATGTTCTTATCTGGAAAGATACTATAAATGGTGTGGTAGGGTTCCTTTTTTTTTTTTTCCCCCTCCAGTGACTTTCTTGATGACCTCTCTTTTAATTTACAAATAAAACCTTGACTTTCTTGACTGCCAGCTCTGAAAATCCACCCTGGGATCTGAGATCAAGCTGTGTCCTTTCTGCTTTATGCCAAAATAGACTCTGGTTCACCTCCTCAGAGCTGAGGTGGCTCTGCAGGGCTGGCAGGAATGTAAAGTAATAACAGTACTTTTGCCAGCAAAAGTGAAAGAGTTCTTTCAGAAGTAGGAAGACACCAATTTCCAAGTCAGCTTTATAGAAAATAGCTATTCTTTGATACAAGTGCTCATAGCAGGGTTGGGGTGGGACATCTCATTGCTTGATGTTTCTGTGCAATCTTTTCCCCTTTGATCTTTCCAGTTCGGCCTGTAGATCAGTCAATCTGAGGTGCTCATGGTTGTGCCTGTACAGCCTTTTTCCCTGTCAGCAGTGCTGGACTGAGGTGTTTCTGCTTCTTCTAATTACTGTGCCCCTGTTGCTTGTGTTAACACTGGGACTGTCATGTGCATTGGGCAGCATGGACTTCTGTGGAGGTTCAAACTCATCTCTTTGGAGCTGGGTCCCAACACATCTGTACAAACAATGGGGCTATCAAGGATTTTTTCTCACCCTTCTGCTTCTGTATTTGTGGGGTATCAGATGAAATCTAGGAAATCAGTTTCCTAATTATTTTTTCCAAACCTCATCAAAGGTGAACATTTAGCCAGTTCTTTGCACTTAGCTATAAAGCCTTCCAATTTTTTGCAAGTCAACATTCCATATCATAGCTGGCAAATATGTGTTCACAGTAAGAGTCTGATGGATATAAAATCCTTTTGTGTAGAGAATGAATGCCTAACTTTGAGATGTTCAGCTTCCTTTGGGAACTGAGTCTCTGCAAAGCTCAGACACACCCACACTCTCAAGCATGGGGATCAATCCCCTGCAAGTTTACACGGGGCAGAGAAATATGGACAGAGCAGAGAGGGTGCAGGGCCTGACAGCAGTCAAAAAAGACTCCAACAGGGACTTCTCTAATGGTTTTTTAGTGCTGCAATTATTCATGTTGGCAAGCAGCAGTACTGGGGCACATGATGGGTCAGAAACACTCTCTTAGGAAAATGGTAACAGGTGAGGCCAGGGAAAGACAGGATTGTATCCAAAGGCACATATGAAACTCCCTTCCCAGTTTGCAGCGGGTCTTAGCACTCTTGGAAGAACACAGGTTCAGTGGCTTAATCCTGCAATTTACTGTGTTTTATTTCTCATTTATTAAAGAGGATAGAGAAAAAGTAATGATGCAGAACAAAGACTGCTGCCCCTGGAGGTCTTTCAGGCTGTGGACCACAAAATTCCAGATTCAGACTCTGGTAAATACTTGGCTAAGGTTCTGTTGGTTCTTAGGGAAATGTTCATGTAAAGTTCATGGTGACCTGCTGATATCTAGATTGTCAGCTGTCCAGTACTATCTGCCACTCCCAGTGGCTGTCCCCTGCAAGCCCACATGACACCATGCCCTCTCAGAGCACTGACTCGTTATGCAGGGCTGCAGCAATCGTTCTGGAGAGCCTGATGAGCATTGAAAAGCAAAGCTGAAAAATTATTTGTACCTTATAACAACACAGGTTTAACTGGAGAAGAAACACTGAGCCTCTGGGAATGTGCACTGGCATTTACAGTTCCTTCTGCTGATACATTCTGTGTGAAATGTGGTTCTTTGCACTGTCTCCTTGGTTTTGATGTGGAACTTTATTTTTGATTGTATATGTAATTTGGCTCACTGGATATATCCTGGCATGTAGACTAAGAGAAAATTAAGATAATTACAAAAGCAGATTAACATAGCTTCTACACAGAGATTTATGTGAAATTTCTTCTAGAAGAAATTCCTTTGTGCTTGGTTTGGCTGGTATGATGCACTTAATTTGTTTGGTTGGTTTTTTGTTTAATGTAATTTTGGAGGCTACTTTAGCAAATAGGTAGTTGAGACTTAATTTTAATAATTTTAATAATCACAGCAATCTGAATATTCACTGGCTTCTGTCCAAAGGTTAAACATCTGCACATGGCACTGAGCTTCTGTAAGGCTCTGTTTTTCTACTAGCCACCACCAAAAAAAGGTAATTCTTTTTCAAGAGTAAACCCAAATTCATGAAAGTAAAGACATTCAGAGTTAAGACATTGACTCTACTTTTCTCTTAGCTCAATACAGTTTGTTTATGCATTACAGCATCTGCTGCCAGTTATGTAAGACCTGTTGCAATAACTTGTGACATCTGGTGAATAAAGAACAAAGTCTCAGTTTAGTTTTGAATTTTCAGGATTTAGTGAATTCTTCCATAACCCTGTCCCAGGTTTTACTTTCCAAACCAATTGAAAATTATGTCTTTATATGATAAATGGGAAAACTACTGAGAGCCTTGAGGTTGCAACCCTATGCATGAAGTGCTATACAAATGTAATCAAAACGCATTCCTTGGGATCAAGTGCTAAAATTCACACATTAGTTAACAGACAGATTTCTTTTTGAATTAGATGAATTGTTAAATTATATTGTCAGAAACAATCTTTGGATTATATGAGTTGTCAGACATTTAAATTAGAAAAGTGAACCTCCAAATCAAAATTCTATTCTCTAATTTTAGTATTGACACCTAATGGACATTCATTTTGATAATACATGAACTAATTAGCAATCAGAAAGCTTAATCCTTTTAATTTCATTCCAATGAGTAGTCTCACTGGGATTAATGAGGTGCTTTTAAGAATAACATGAACCTGGTTAGTTAATTCTTCCTTAGTTAATGTTAAATCATTTGATTAAATCCTTTTGCCCCCTTCAAGGCTACTGACAAGAAAAATTAACCAATGCCCCCAAATATCCATTTATGATCCAGTACAAACCACATACATTCCCAACGAGAAAAATAAAAAGAAGTTTCCTTAAAAAGAAACATGCTTTTAATATCAGAGAGAAGAGGGTGGGACCAGTTCTGCGTACGCTGTGCCTCACCTAAAAAATCCACTGCACAGGCTTGAGGGATTCACCCACTTTGTGTGGGTAAAAACCCTCCCAAATCTTCGTTCACGAAGTCTAGCCATACCTACATCAGAGAGAAGACAGAGTAATACTACTGATCGTATTATAAATACTTAATTATCGTAATTAACCAGGTCAACTTAAAAAAAACCCCACACATATGCAGACAAATTGCATTAAGAAATTAATTGGATTCCACAAAAGAATATTTTTCATTTATTTCTTGCACATGTACACTTTCCTGAGGACAAATGTATATGTGCTCATTTAATTAAATAATTCATACTTAATTAAATATTACATATGAGAGAAAGTACAGAAAAATGGATTAAAGGGCACATGGACCAACTGATTATGGCACTTCTCATCTTCTTAACTCTTGAGCTGGCAATTGAAATACTCTGTCCATCACACAGGTGAAATGCACTTTGGGAAGACAGGCAATATACACTCAATTGCTTCTCTTTATTTTATGGATATATAATTGAGGGGAGATAAGTGGTTTTAATTAGCATGAATACATATAGTATACAGAAAACTGCATCAAACAAATGCTGATGTCTCCACACTGAAGAACATTTTTAGCACTGATTGCACCTGCAAACATGAATGTTGTGACAAACCCTACTAACAATCACATTACGATGATTAACTGAGACCAAGTAAAGCAGTATATAGTCAACTCTAAATTTTATACCTATTAAAATCCATGAAGTCCTATATTATGTTGCCTCACTAAGAGGTTGTCATATTAATACACAAAATGTTAACTTGTCCTGTGACAAAGCTGAGCTGTCACTCCAGGAAGTGCAATGGGAGGGGAATAGCCGTTCCATGTGTCTTCTGCTTGAGCTGCGCAGGTACTCAGTAAACATGAGATAGGAAATGGCATCATTTATTTTCACCAAATAACCAATAGCTATGGATGGAAAAATATTCATTCAATTAAGGTTATGCAACCTTTGGCATTTTCTGCCTCTTGATTTCTTAATTGGGTAAATAGCTATTACACTTTGCTTACTTGCTTAAGTATTATTTCCAGGTATACTTTTGTGATTATTTCTTTATTTAAAATAAAAAATTCACAGAAAAATAAGCCAATAATAAGAGTTAAAGCCTATTGGCACTTTAATTTATTTTTGGGAAAACATAACATAATTACACTTGATCCACATAAAAAGGTAACATTTTCTCTAGCTCAAACCTTCCAGGACATTTCACGTTCAGGCAGAGCTAAAAGGGAAAATTTTAAAAAGATGAAAAACTTTTGAGGTTACTGATGTGTGGTAATACAGCAAAAGTAGATAAGAAACTGTCACAGTGTTCTAAGCCAATGTGTTCCAGTAGCTACATTTTCATCCCTGCACTAGGAAAACCAGAGTGTCTTTTACTCCAGGAGTCTCTTAACTACATCTTCTTTCTTTCCTCAGGCTTTCTTTTCAGTCCACTTGTTATACCCTGTAAGAATAAATGTTCGCTACAGGACGGATGAGAGTGTAACAAGTCTTAGGAGCAAAAGTAAGAGACATGGGTGTCAAGAACAAAAAGAAATAAGAAAATGGTGGATCAGATTGTGGAAGGCAGTAAACCTGTATGTAAGTACAGGTTGATA
Organism: Formicarius rufipectus; assembly: GCA_013399695.1. Taxonomy (NCBI): domain Eukaryota; kingdom Metazoa; phylum Chordata; class Aves; order Passeriformes; family Formicariidae; genus Formicarius; species Formicarius rufipectus. The sequence goes on from VXAU01003160.1 coordinate 254,948, forward strand.
CTGGGTTGAGACTAAAACAGAGTATTTAATGTATGCCTGTTGTAATTATCAATATTAATATGACTATAGAATGGATGTTAGAAGCAAAAAAACCAAACAAAAAAAAAAACAAAAACAACAAACAAACAAACAAACAAACCCCAAAACCAACAAAAAAAAACCAACAAAAAACCCTAGGAGAATAAAAAATGATAAAATTAATAGGAACTGTTATGATAATTTAAATCCTCATTATCATTGTTTACTTATGTCTTAGAGTATAATAATGAAGCTTTAATTGCAGGCAAGCAATTTTATGTCAGAATAAATCAGAACTCAGGCACGATTTATCCAACAATGCCCTTCATTTTGGCACTCATTCAGCATTCTTTACACTAAGTTTTAATGCAAAGCATCTGAAGAACAGTGTTAATAAAACTGTTAGATACAACCCATATGTAATGAAATGTTCCCCATTCTCTCCCTCTTTTTTTCCTTTCGACCCCCACAGGCCTTATTTTTCCAGTACAGCTTCACTTTTTTGATCTCTAAACTAAGGCAAAAACTGAGCCAAACAAAATAAAACACACATGCAACGAGCACAGTTGATTTCTGAGGCTGTAAGGGTGAAATGCAGAATGACTTCTTGTTGCAGGAATGTTTTCTTAAGCATTGAGAAATATTGCTTTCTGAAGGAATTATGCATATTAAATTGTCTTGAACAGTCTTGTCATATCAAAAGACTAATGACTGTATTTTAAGAGCAGGAGATGCTAATCTTAGTCTGAAATAGAGTAAGAAGTATCCGTGTTAATTTATTCTAGTTTCAGTGCTTATTAAACAAAATGTGACCTGTCCTGAACCTGAGATTCATCGAGAAGTAATATAAAATGTTATTAAAGGACTGACATGCTAATGGGATAACAAAAAACACACCCTTGTGTCAACACAATTTACTTGGCACTAGTGAGACCACACCTTGTGTACTGTGTCCAGTTTTGGGCCATTCAGTTTAGAAAGGATGCTGAGTTACTGAAGTGTGTCCAAAGAAGGGCAATGAGACTGGGGAAGGGACTGGAGCACAAGTCCTGTGAGAAGCATCTGAGGGAGCTGAGGTTGTTTAGCCTGAAAAAAGAAAGCTTGGAGGAGACCTCGTCATTCTCTACAGCTACCTGAAAGGAGGTTGTAGTGAGATGGGAATCAATCTCTTCTCCCAGGCAACCAGCTGTACAACAAGAGGGCACAGTCTTAATCGGCACCAGGGGAGGTTTAGGTTAGACACTGGTAAGAAGTTCTTCACAGAAAGAATGATTGAGCATTGGAATGGACTATCCAGAGAGGTCATCGAGTCATTGCCCCTGGAGGTGTTTGAGAAGAGACTGGTTGTGGCACTTAATGCCATGGTCTAGTAGGCCGGGTGGTGTTAGGTCAAAAGTTGGACTCAATGATCTCAGAGGTCTTTTCCAGCCTAGTTGATTCTCTGATTAAAAGTAAAATTATTTGTCTGCCTTTACATTTAATTGGTCTAATTAATGGCTGGGCTCAGCATAAGTTGCTTTATTTCCTAGGAAAAGACTCAGCATACCATATTCTACATGAGCTATATTAGTTTGTATATGTTTAATGTTAACTTCTAGTGAAAAAGTTGCAAGATGAAGAGAGCATCTAATTTTGCTCAACCTGTTTCACAATTAAGCCTCTCTGAAACAAAGAAGTTTAAATGCATAGAACCATCTTGCTTGTTTTGTTCATATAAATTTCATATACTCCACATATAACTGATACTTCTTGAGTTCATACAGCCTTATATTCTTGATCTCTCTTTAAAGATTATTTTATAATTAAAACTGAAATATGCCCAACAACCTACACACACAGTTGTAAAGGTTCTCTTAACAGAATTTTAAGGCTGCAAGTCCAAGCACTTGGAGAATATAGAAATGCAAGAATTAAGACTGCCAGTGAATTCTCAGGTTATGCCCCATTTATAAATATGCATAATATTTAATGATCTTCCTCTCTTCTCTTTCGCTATTCCCACTAAGAATTTTTCCAGAAGTTTTTCTTTGAACATCTCTGGAAGATAGTTTTTCCAGCTCAGGAAGCCTACTGCTAAAGTCCTAGATTTTATTTCAAAACCTGAAGAGATATACTGGGTCATTTTATTTCTCCTTAATCATTATTTAGTAGGTGAAACATGGAAGTAATGTATAGGCATAGAAGTGCCTTAGCTTGTTATCTACCATGGAAAAATCCAGTCCAAATAAAATTAGATAAGGTTATAAGGCACTTATATCACAGGTCAGCAGTGAGAAATAATGGGCGGGCTGGTCTTAGTGGGAGCTGGGACTGACTAGTTCTGCCTGAACTGCAAGGAATATAAGAAATAAGAGAACATAATTTCATTATTGGTTTGGTAGGCTTTTTTTTTTTTTTTTTTTTTTTTTTTTTTTTTTTTTTTTTTTTTTTTT
>VXAU01003160.1:257420-294705 GCA_013399695.1 Formicarius rufipectus
TTATCCTGAGAAAAATTTCAACAGCCTGGAATTTCCATATTCTTCCTTGTCATAGACAGCTCTGGAAGTCTGACACCAAGGATAAATCACAGGAGTAGAAATGGCTGTATGTAGCCATGTGAATGGCGTTTTAGCTGTTTTCACTACTGTAAAGTAGCCTGTAGCTCTTAAGGAGGTGATAACCCTTCTCTGAGCCCACAGACAAATAGCTTTTTGATCCAACATGATTAGAAAATGCCATATGAAACGGGCTGAAACTAATCATATGCTGAGGTCCAGTTCAAGCATTTTGAGCCTAGAAGTGCCCTGAAAATTGCAATATTTGTTTAGAAAATTTCAGAAGAAAAATATTCCATCTTTATATTTTGAACAATTACTTAGTTTCAAAATTGACAAAAGTGTTGCACCAATGTCAAGGAAGAGTTAAATAACCTCAGAACAAAATGACAGAACACAATTAAAAAATCTAGTCTGGTTGAATTGCCACAAACTGCATTGTGTCAATATATGGAAAACGGTAAAATGCTGGAGTTTCCATCTACTGAGGAGGGGAAAAGGAATCTATATAGTGATAATTTAACGCTGTTTCTACTTGCAAATTCTCTGAGTTGATCCTAGTGCAACACTTCATTGCAATCAATCTGCCTTAGCTTGCTAAAGCATGAAAAGGAAAGAGATTCAGAAATAAAGGACATGACCTCATGAACTTGAATGCCTGCCCTACCTTGTGGCTGTTATTTAAGTCATAGTTGTTGACCAAAAGTATCATAAAAGTTATGTTGCAATTAATGACTGATGGTGAATTTTAAAATCCAGAGACATTTCTGTTGAATTAATCAGCAACAGTTACTTTGCCTATGTTTACTCAAGCTTTATTTATTGTGAAATATGAAATTACATGTTTTACCTGTCACTGTGAAAATAGTGATATTATGAGTAGGAATAAAATAAAATATTTAAAACATAATTAAATTTAAATTATTATTAATTTTTGAAATTAAAAGAAACCCTCAGGATTTTGGAGCTGAAAAAGCTGATTTAGGCACTGAATTTGAAAATAAGAACTAAACATTCAATTTATATGTGGAGTTCAGATTTTGGTTTGCAATTCAAAAATAACTGAAAAAGCATAAACATGCGCATGATTAGCACTTTCTCGGATCAGTAAAAATTATATCAACTTTAAAATATAGTGAAATAGCATTAAAGATATATGCTGTAAATAAAAGAAATTACAAGATCATGTCAAAAGCACTGAGGATATTTCAAGGAAGTTACAATTTCTTGCTATACTAAGGCATTACATTATAAGTTGCATAAGAAAAAGAAAATACCTAAAACCTGACTCTGTATGTACAAAGTTTTACCCAATATAGATTTATTTCTTTGTGGAGCTATTCAAACTTTTTTTGTTTGCAATTTATTTGGTGAAATTAGTATATGAGCTTTCTATAACTTACTATATTTCTTGTTTAAAAATTAATTAGTCATCACTGTTTTTAAGACCCCATTTTATCAGTGATTATTTGAAAAACTGCATTTTGCTGGCATTTAAAATAGAAGAAAAAGATATTAATTGTAATAGCTTCAAAGGGATTTCAATTATGTATAAGCAGATTTCTAGTGCTAATTAAAGCATTGAAATTTACAAAGTGTTTCCACATAAAACAATTTATTTGATTTATTAAAAATAAACTATTTTTCTACTCCTTAGCATAAAAGGTGTCAAAAAAATTCTGCATATTGCTTTGAAAATCACAAAGTCATAGAGTCGTAGAACCATAGACTCACAGAATCACAGAATCATAGAATGGTTTGGGTTGGAAGGGACCTTTAGAGGACCTTAGCTTTAGCCACATGATCTTGTTGCAGAAGGAAAGAAAACTGGGTGGGAAAATGCAAGCTTATTGATTTCACAGCAGGTATCATAGACAGCATTTCAAGATGCAGTATTGTGAAGTGCCAGAGAAATACAAAGGTGAAGGCTTCATGAAAATCAGGATGGAGAGCTGATAACTCAGTTCCTCAGAGAATGACTGGCTTTGACTTAGCTGCTGCAAAATGTTGGCGCATGTTGTAAATCCAATTTTTCAAAATTATGTAAAAAAGAAAGTTACATATTTCAGTACCTGCATTGTAGATTCATACTTTCAGGTCTGAAAGTGGCAGGTACCAAACCTTTTCTGCTGAAGAAATGTAAAAGTGTTGTCCTTTTAAAATTGCCCCATAAGGTCAATAGCATGTACATGGATGAGCAGTAATTTTCTTTCCTTTTATCCTTTAGACTCCTGTGCCTTGATGTATGTGGGTATCAGGGTGCCCAAAGGAATGGGAAGAAAAAGCTTTAGCAAATGGAGATACATAACTGAGGGGTTATGCACGTCACTTGCAATTTAAGTACTTGAAATTACATAACATCTTACCTAGATCCTGCTTTGCAACCAGTCAATGTTTAAGAGATAAGTATGATTTTAGTAATCAATTAAACACTATCATTCATCCTTAATTTCTATTCAGTTCAAGGTTAGTCACAATTTCTTTACATGTCAAGGAACAAAACAAGGCGAACTTGTTTCCTGAAAGAACTGAGGACCTTAGAAAGTAAAACAGAAAAGTAAATGCCCAGGAATTTTTTCATTCAAATACCATTCTCATAATTCATCTTTCTTTTTCTCCTTTTCTCTATATGTATGTGCATACGTGTATAAAAGGAGAGAGCAAGTGAAAATATCTGTTATTACTTTGATTGCCATCTACTCATTCAATTTGGCAACACCTGAAGGACTTCAGGAGTCATGAAGTAGAAAGTGTAAAATATGTTTTTAAATCTTCATGTCTCATCTGTTTTAAAGTTATAATAGCTATTCCAAATTTTCCATTTGTATTCCTCAAAAAGTGACTTGCTTTTTGGTGAAGTTGTGTTTCATTATGGTCTTATCTTCAGCTATTTAAATCCATTATCTTTTGTAATGCAAATATATTCTAAAACTTGCAGGATTTGCAGTGCACCTATAGATGGCGAAGATAACAATAAGTATGTTTAGCTCTCCTTTGTTTATGTAAAGGATATATTTTTCAAATTTCTATAAATATTTGTTATGAAGTCAATCACTTCTTCACTGTCAGAGCAGAAAATGTATGCCTAAATGGTCTTTTTCAGACTGATGTTCCCTTAGCCTGCTCATGCCATGAGTCCAGCAGGATCTGTGTGGTCCAAGCTGAGAGACTGTCAGGCTTGAGCACTAAATCTACCCACGTCTTTTATTTTGTTGAAAATATCTGAAGAACAAACTGACTCCTGACTCCAGAAGATTTGTAAATACTGACAAGAATATTATCTTGAGAGTTAAGTAATTAATTGAACTAATAGTACAGTACTGTGTTGCCACTTACAGATAATTTTGAAATACTACAATCTCTATCTATAGATGCTGAGGGGGAAGATGTCAAACCTGAATTGTCCTGAAAGATGTCTTTTGCCTTGAAGTCTACTTGGACATGTTTAAAGAAGTTAATCACAATTTTTTGAAAACCCCAGCTATTGATAAGTTTGCAGAAGAAATCAAGTGCAGAAGCGATCTCTGTAATCATGTTTGGCTTTTAGATACCATGGGCTGAGCATTCACAGCTTCTCTTTTATTGATCTCTCATCTCCTTGTGAGGACCCATACTGCTGGTTAGACTCACAGTCTTCCCAGGATGCAGGGTGAAGAGCAAAGATGCACAGGAGAGCTTCTGTGCTGTGGGGCACAGAGGGCCTGCTTTGACTCAAGCTCCTCTTCCCATGACTGTTTATTTTTAATTTTAATTGATGATGGTTAAATGCAGAATGCAGAAATGGTGCTGGAAGTTAGAGGAGGAATTTGAAGTCTGTTCCAGTCATACTAAATGCAGAACTACACCATAATATGTACTTTTGGTCCCTTGTTTGTTATAGTAAATCACAGGTTTAGAGCCAGACATCAGTTCCTCACATGTCTCTAATGCTTAGCTAAATATCACTCTGCCCCTACGTCAAGCAGTCTTGTATCACCAAGATACTGAAACATGCATCTATCTTATGCACACATTTAAGAGGATAATTTAACATAATTTTTCAAACAAACACTAGGCCAAGAAAAGCTCTTTAGTCTTGGGAGGTCAGATAGAAAATTAATTTCAGATGTGCCTGGTTTATTCCACAGTGGCTTGTTCCACTGATCTAGGAAGACACTGAAATGGGCTTCTGTGCCTTCTCATATGCAGTCTCAACCAGCTTATTAAGCAACAGTTATCATTCCAGAGGTGCAAAATAGACATGTAGTGAAATCAGTTGGTTTAATGAAAGAGTTCTGAGTAAACTATGTTGACAATGCAGTCAGTTTGGTGTAAATAGTGTAAGTCAATCTGAATGTCCAGTGTTCCTACCGTGTTTTTACACCAAAAATTTCCCAAGATTAAAATTCCTAGTTTGAACTGTCAGATTATATTCAGCACTCAGTATTTTCCCTCCAAAGTTGTTATTCCACTCCAGTGGGAGGTAAAAGGTGTTAGTTTAAACAGTTCAAAGGCAGTCAGAGAGAGGACAGGTTCACCTTTAGGAGTGGCTACTGCAGTGGGAAGGCAGCTCCTTGCTGCAGACAGAAGCTCCCTGTCCATGATGCCCAGCAGAGCTCTGGGGCTTTGCCTTGCTGGGAGAGGATGCTGTGACTCTCCACAGGTTTGCCATCACTCCTGTTGGTGATCCTGCTCTTGCAATTCCTGCAAGATGTTTTTAACTCTTCTGTTTTAACTCTCTCTGTTTTAACCCCAGTGATATTATCAGAGATAATAGGTTCCCTTTCCTTTTTATACATGTTTACGAACCATTTTTTAAAAATACTAAAACTATTAGATTGATAAGACAGTTAGAAAATCAACTATTGTTTTAGATAAAGGAAATTTCATATGAAGCCAGCAGGGCACCTAGCAGGAAACCTGAACCCTGATGTCAATTGTAAAGTTATGAAACAGAGATGCTAAGTGGAGATTCAGTTTCTCCGTTTTAGGGCTCAGCTACTGTAGGATGATACAAAATAGTACATCCCATCTGTATTGAGTTGGCCCCACAGGCATCAGCTCCTTTCCTCAGAGGTGGGGGAAGGGGCTGAAATTCTCAAGAGGAATAGAAGTTCCTGCAAACTGTTGGCAGGTGAACAAATTGAAGATTGAGGATGGCAGTCAGAGATGTAGTAAAACCATGGAAAAGAAGTCTTAACAAAGGTCTTAATTAAGCACAACAGCTTTTCATCTGACCAAAACACACTCTGTATGTTTGATGCAGAAATAGACACTTTTTCATTGCTTAATCAAGCATAGATTTTGGCACATGGTTTTCATGCAAACGGCAGGTTTCGTGGCTGAAAATCTTTAGAATTCGGTATGACTCTAATAATTGTTTCCATACATTCACATAGTCTTTTTGAAAGGTAAAACCATTCCCATTATTCCTTTGCCACTGGCTTTAATACATGGCTGCATGTCTAAAATGTCTACATGTCTGCATGTCTACATGCACATACCATGTAGAGGAACTGCATGTGCCTGGCTAATGTAGATTGCCATAAGCAAGTGTGATTTGGCAAAGAGTAGATCCTCTACTACTGATGCAGCATGAGCAGTTCAGTTTGGACAGAAGCAAACTGTAAAATGTCAGTTCAGCAGGAACACTTCCTCGAATACATCAAAGCTGTTCCTTTTCACATGGCACAGCTGCGTTCTTTCCAAGAATTTCTAGACCAGTATTCTTGCTTTTCAAAGAGTCTTTAAATGCATAGAACCCCTATCCTGAATGTCCCCAAATAAACAAAAATGGATGTGAAAATTAGAAGCATAAAAATAATAAAATCATCAATCACACAAAACATGCACATAGCTGGTAACAACGTCCCCTTGCTTATATCATGGCTTACAATACACATATTCCTGTTTTTTTCTGGGGAAGCAGATAAGTTGAACATTCTTGTTTTCTCTATCTGGGTACTGAAACCCCCCTTTTATTCCCATAGTATTTCATTTCCTGTATAAGTAAGCACTAAAATCCTACTTACATTATTGGCATGGACTAGATTTCAGCTGCTTCAGTAACTGAGGGGTAGTTTTGCCTATTTCAGCAGAATGTGAGAGGAGAATCAGAAGTAATATCAGAAGTAATAAAATAACCAAGCATTTCTGAGGCTATGAACAGATTCTGTGGTTCTCATGTGTAAAAGAATAGGAAAACAGACGGTCATTGTATTACTAATAACAGTACAGTGGTTGTGATGTTGTGGCTGTCCCTCACTTCCCAAGGCAGGGAAGTGGCAGAGTGTTGGAACCTGTGAGTCCATCTCCACCTTTGTGAGGGACAGCCACAGCTCATGCTCAGGGATGTGGGGACACTGAGCATGTGCACCAGACTGACAGCCTCAGCTAGCTCCAGGGCAGGAGCAGGGGAGTGCTCTCAGCTACAGGGTATTCCCCACTTGGTCAGTAGGTAATGGAGATCTGGATGTACCACCACTCTCGTAGGTCTCCCCAGTTTGTTTCGCACTGTTAGGAAAAATGGTGGCACTGGCTACTTGTCATGAAAAATGAAGGGATGGTGTGTTGTGATTGGAATATTGGGTTCATGAGAAGGGTTCACAGGCTGTTGGTCACTCACTACATGTTTTGATGCAGAAGTAGGAGATGGCAGAGTTCAGCAGTGTTTCTGACCAAGCCATGCTGGGTTTCCATCTGAATTTTTCAGCAGTGTTGGTCCTGTGTCTTAATTTCAACATAATTTTGGTGTGCTGGATTAGATTCAGGCATGGTGTGGGTTAGAGATCTTTTGCAAAGTATTTTTATTTAGTGATTGATATTTAGTGATCTTTTTGCAAAGTATTAATAATTTTTTTTAATAACCAGAAGGGTCCATTTGTAAGAGGCAGGAAGGGAAACTTGGCCATGTTAACAACTGGGATGAGATACACCCACCTGATAGGTAAACAGTCTACCATGGTTTTCTGGTTTTACTCTTGATGTGTAACAGTACAGGGACAATGGTCCCATCAGAACTAGGTGAGGGGGATGTGATAATCAGAGTTCCTGCACAAAGCTCATTAAAAAGTTCTTTGGTATGTTTCTGGAGTGTTCAAGCATGCAAGGCTGCAGCTATTGCTGCTGACTGTCTCCGAGATCTGCTGTCAGAGCACCACCTGTGGCTTCAAGTTGAATTTTACAGGGGACACATCACTGCTATGATGAAAGAGGGATATTCTCCTGGGAACAAGACAGTTCTTGCTATTTCTGGGTAAACAAAGTGAGCAGTTTGTGAGATGTGAATAATCATAATTGGGTCTGCTGAGGCCATCTCTTGCTACGCTAGAAAGAACCAAAATATGGCCTGGAAGATGGTCAGCACAGATATATCCGAGAATATCAATGAATATATGGAGCAAAACAGAATAGCAGGATGGAAGATATGAGGAAGAGAGCTCTGTAAGGTACCAAGAAGAGGACACACAAAGAGAGGATTATTAATTCTTTTTTTTAAAAGCATATCGTAAAATATGCAGCAGTAGGGCAGAGGTGCAGCTTCAGAGCAAGACTAAGTTGTGGGGATTGAAGAATGGAGATGGAAATGAAGGAAGAATTGAAACAAATAATACTTCAGCAGGCAATTAAGTAAATAATAAGGAAATTAAAATGCAGAGAGTAGAAAGTACATTAGAAATACTTAGACAAAGGGAAGACAGTTTATTTTGGGAGTAAGGTACTCTGCTGTAGCCCTAATTTACTGCATGACTCTTACCAGGAGTCCCCCATCTTAATTTCTCTGCATGAAAAATATGAAAAATTTTGTTGGTGTTTGCAAAGACCATAAGAAATTATTAACATTATTTTGACAGGTTTCATGGTGTGTGGCAGCTGCAGATTGGAGTCCTGGTCTGAAGCTCAGGTCCTGGAGATGTTGTGCTCTGATCATCTACATCAGATCATCACAAGTGACATGGGTGTTGGAGAAGTGAAACCTAGGGACTGGCCAGGAAAAAGTAGCGTCAGGTTTTCAAACTGTATATTCCAAGGTTCTTGTGTTTTGTATTTTATGATTGATTTCTGATCTCTTAAATAACCAAATAAGCATTCTCACATTTAGGGGAAATTAGAATTACAGACAATCCTTTAATTAAAAGGGCTGTGAATATTCTTCATGCTGTATGATTAAGTCCAATCAGGGATGTAGGAGAGGAAAGTGGGGCTTTGCCTACATCTAGAACATGCTTCAGATTCTTCATCCAGCTTTAGGGACACTTGGCTTCAGTAGGAACCTCATATGTGCTCCTATATCCTCCCTGGATGTTCACAGTCCTCTTCCTGGGTGTGCCCATGTTTTTCTACAGAGTAATTCAGTATCCACTCCTTTTCTGAAACCATTTGGGGTCCAGAAATGAAGAGAATCTCCATGCAAGTATTTTCTCAAACTTACCCTGCTTGACAAAACCAAGCTTCCTTCAAATTCAACTAAGTCCAAGTATCAGTGGAAGTGGTGGTTGCTTTCTTGCTATAATGACTTCACTAGAAGTAAGAAGTTAAAGTTCAGATCCCTACTTAGCTGGCTTTCTACTAAGCTGTGGTCAGTCCAAATCCCAATACCCTTCTTCACAAAGACTATTCTGAAGACTGGGTATAAATCATTGCAAAAGGAGTGGAAGGACAGATTGGATCTTGCAGCAATGATTGTTTTTTTTCATGAGCCCAGGAGGAGAGGAATAAATAAAGGGACACAAGAAGGACCTGGAGGATGTATCCCAAGTGTTTGATTTGGTATTATTGGAAAATCAGTGTTTAGAGCTGTAGCTGTAACAATCACACCCTCTTTTTCTTAAAATAGGCTTTTATAGTAAATCTGATTTCAGTCCTTCAGTGCATCAATCCTCCAAGTACAAAGATGGGGACAATAATAACTGCCATCTCACAGGCAGGACGTGCAACTAAATTCTTGAATGTGTATAAAGCTTTCAGGTAATATTCTGAATTTTTCCTTAGGGTTATTTGGGAACAAAAGGATCAATCTCAATTTAGATAAGGTTCTGAATAAGTAGGCAGCTAGTAAGGATAAAGCAAAACATTAAATAATGGTTCTTGGTTTTAGAACAATCTGTTATTAAAAAGAAGTATAAGAGATAGTACTGTGACAAAGAGTGTGATATTATAAAAGTCTTTACTAGATGGAACACACTATTCTTTTTAGCTCTTAATCTCTCTGAACAGATGAATGAGCTAAATTCTGCTTATCTGAGAGGTCTGCTTAAGGGCTCCTCTGTTAGAGTATGTTCCACTGTTGGTATTTATAACTAGTCAAATGTCCTGAAAACACATGTTTTTCCTATCCAAAAAAGTCTGACTGGTACAATCCTGTCAACGTGCTCCTCTGATGAACTCCTTATGTCAAGTGACAAGTAAGAAATTGTGGTATCCCTGCAAGCAGATGGAGGTTGCTTCTTTTTCAATATGAAGTTGTGTCTTTATGTCATTTCACATGCCTGCATTCTCATATTCACTCACTCTGCCCACTGGCATATATTTATGTGGCACATAACTATTTAATCTGCTTTTGACTAGAGAGATCAGATACGAGATAATATTTAAGGACATGAAGTGTCTTGTGACAGATGACTTCACAGATAAGGACAAAAAACTCACAAAGGAGCTACTAAATGGTCAGAAGCTCCTTTTAAGAAAGAGTACAACAGCATTCCTGAGAGAACCACCTACATCCAATTGACTCAGCATTTTATGAATGGCCTTGTTTATAGAAATGCTTGAAGACTTTTAATGACTATCACTTGTTTACACACAAATTACAGTTCCACCTTTATAAAATCTCTATTTTTCAAAAGTTTGTGTTAATTAAATTAGGTGATTTCCTTGTTACATTTCACTGGGATGAGGTTCACATTGACATATTTATATGAATTTATATTAATTCTCTGAGAACTGTCAACAACGTTTGATAGACTTTGGTCCCTGTGGGCACTAGGAATCCAGTAACATCTGTCCTATTCCTTCTTCAGAGGTCTCAGAGGAAGGGCCATCAGGAGGAAGTGCTCTGCAGGGCCTATCTTCTAGCTGCTGCTTACCCATATGAGAAATAACAAGAGGGACCAAAATTACTCAGTACAGAAAACCATCCCTACCTTGATAATAAGCAACTCTGCCCCCTTTTTTGTGTCATCCCCTGTCCCTCTCCCACCCCCCAGCTGACAGATAATGCTGTTTATTTGTTCCCCCAGTGCGTGATAGAGAGAAAGGTCTGTCTGAGGTCTTGTCCATATGGAGTAGTAAAGTTACTGATGGATGGGGAAAAGAAATGGCTTTGGATATTAAGGTAGGCTGCAAGACAGAACCTTCTATATGCATTCGTATGCATATATGCAATTCTTCAGTGGCTAAAATCCTGTTTTTCACTTGGGTGTTATTTGCAAAAGTTTAAAACTGACATAAAGCTCACCTTCGTGTATATGTGGTCAGGATGTTGCGATGTGCTTTATTAGGAGCTAACCTTGCTTGCCACTGAGGGAAGTGAAAGGTTACCCATGAGCTATTGAATATTTCCTGTGATTGGTAGGGATTTCAAAGAGTAGAGAAATTTGACTAGTTATAGAGCCAATATACTTACTGCAGTTCTCATTCTATCATTGCTGGAGTGGTAATATAGATAGAACAACTGAAGTGTTTTTATTATTACTTTTTATATGAAAAGTCTAGATGGGGGACATTTATGACAGACAGATTGTGCAATTTCACTTTACTTGTAGAGTTGCCAGAATTGATGCATCTTCAGAGTGTGATAGAGCTCATACTATCCCTTGCAGTAATGCATAAGAGCATCTGTTATGCATAAAGACAGTGCTGAAATTAGTAGAAAATTGTCTTCTGTGCTTTGTTTAGCTAAAGAGCTAGTCAAGACTCAGGATGAGAGGAGACACCTTGGAGAGTGAAGTTTAGACGTGAGGGCAGTAGAGGGCTCTAATCCTGCACTGGAGTATCCTGCAAAGAAAAGATGACACAACTAATTTCAGGGGTGATTTTGTTTGTTATTATAAAACATGGAGATCAAACCATATTTAATTCACCTGGAATTAAAGGTGAATGACTTTGATTTTCTAATATTTCTGTGAATTGATGAAAAACCTTCACCTTTCTCAAGTATCAGTTTCCCTGATAGTGTGTGGAAAATGAAGATCTTAACCTGACAGAGCATCAACTAGGCGCAGCATGGCAGCTCAGTAGTAGTTCTTTTCCTGTCTTAAGAGAAAGGGAATTCACTGTCTTTCATTTTGTTTGCCTTGTTTTTCACACTTTCTCCCTCAACAATTTTTCCACTACTTAATTCTGGTTTGACATCTCTGTACTGACAGAGAAGTTAAGATTGATGTCCTCTTATGTTCTTCTGGTCAGAGAAGATGGATCAAAGTAATTGTTTGACTAGTTAATAAAAAAGCCCACTTTTTATTTTATTTTTTTTTCCCCTTCCCCGAAATAGCATAGAATAAAGGAGTTCAGGGAGCAAGGAATGACATGGAAGGCAGTTGAATGTAATATGGTGGTGGTTGATAAAAAGTAAAGGTAGCTCTGGGCATCTTGCCAGTTTGTTCAGACTGAGACTAAGCTCTCAACTCAGGAGGAACTGGGGTTTTAAGTTCATCATGTAAACAGCTGTCAGTTTGCTTTTGCAACCAGAACTAATATGATTTTAAATAGCTGAGCTATTTTTATTTTTTATAATTGAGTATATTTCTTGTACTCTTCAATTCAATGTCACTTAAGGAACGTGTGATCCTTGGAGATGAAGCTATAGTTGTAGATAATAAATCCATTAAGCCTGACTTTACTTTTTTCTTTCTTTTTAATAGAAAATACTTGAAAAGCCTAGGAAAAAAACCCAAAACAAAACAGCATTCATAAGTATTGATATAAAATATGTTACTATTTTTAAAGTAGCATTTTTTTTTCTTATTTTTGTAAGATTTCTGTTGGGAACAGTCTTATCAGGGATGATTTACTGCAGACATCAGACTGCTGAAGGATTTGAGAGATCCCACCACAGATATCAGAAGGAGGAATTTTGGCCTCTCACTTAGGTATTGTACAGGTTCTTACATCTCTAGTAGCCACGACAGTGGTCAAAATCCTGAGGAACTTCACTGTTCTTCGTGCTGGCAGGAAATATCCATACAATCTATAACACATTTTACATTTTCTTTTGGCCTTCTTTTCCAAGATGTGAAAGAGTTTCCAAACGTTGGGAGGCAGTGTGTTAGTGTATGCTGCAAGTTGTCTGGTGGGAATCCAGCATCCGTTGATCTCAAAGTGGTGGTGACCAGGCAGGGAGGATTCTGTTCTCCTATTCCCACACCTTCATGTAGCTCAGCATGCAGTTGTGCAAGGTTTGTGTGTATTTGCACTGCTAAATTATGCTTTATTTCCAGGGCTGTCATGAGTTGTCTGTAGGTCTTGTTTAGCAGATAGAGTCTTCTATGTCTGGCCACAGAACTCATGTTCTTACACCTATTTCACTCATCTCATCCTGTTCTACCCCAAAGCAAGGCTGAGCTGCAGCCCCCACCTACCAACTGCATAAAGAGGCTTCCGTTTCTCCTTGTTCTTCAGTTTTAGGCATACCTATTGCTCCTCAGGTGTCTCTTGAACCTTTGTGCTCGTGCTTTACCAAACTCCTATGTCCTCTGAAGCAATCTTTTAAAAATGCTTTTATTTTTTAGAGAAGTGCATGAAGATAGTAATCTTTTAGTGCACGGTTGAAGCAAAAACCTATCCATCCAGATGAGCTCCCTTGCTACTTAGGTGTACTCATGTAGAAGCGATAATTAAAATTTATTAAGGTTGTTTACATATGTGTGTTTCCAAGCAGAGGTTTTGATGAATGGCTTCACAGTTTGACCATATGCATTTTGAGGACAGTAAAGTGTGGTCTGATCAAATTCCATGTGAATATTTAAAGTTCTGGATTAGTGCTGACATCTGCTGTTTATTCTTGCTATATACATGTAACACAGGTTGGGGAATGGCTGCCTGTATGTTTTTTGCTGGCTCAATTTCATGTTTTATTTCCTACAGGGTAACACTAATAGAAATCACAAGGTACAGGAGAACCTCCATAGGTCAGTAACTATTCCTATGGGGTTTTGAAAGACGAAATAAGGACCTGGCAACAAAAACAAAACTGAATTTTTGTCCTTTTAAGCAATGACTAACAATGCTTTTAAGAGGGGAAAGGGCTTGATAGGTGGCCTAAGAAACAAAGCTGTCTATGTACAGTGTGGATATTTAGTCTGGAAGGTCCTTTGTGCAGGAATCACTTTTCTGTTACCATTTTTGTTACCACTTTTCTGATACTTTTTCTTCAGGAGCCCCTGAAATGCTGGAGTCCTAATGCGCAGCTGGAGTAGCTGGCTGCTACTGCAGGGCGAAAGGGTTGTGAGGACAGTGCAAGAACCCTGTGTCCTCATTCTGCTTGCCTGCTCTGAGTCAGACCCAGAAGCACCAGTCCAAGGAGTTTCAGCTGCCAGCCTGGCTGCAAGCATGGGTATCACTCTAAGACACCTGGGCAGGTGTCACCACTCAGTGCCAGTAGAATCTACAAGAAAGGACTTGTGGGAGACACCAGCTGCTTTCATATAGGTTGTTATATGGCTTTTATAACCATGAACTCATTGCTGGGCTGGATCAACAGGACTTTATGTGTTTTATATTGCTGGGGAACCTTAACTCCTCCTGCTCCTGCCAGTCATCCTTCCTTCTACCCTCACCCTGAAAACAATTATTATAAATAAAACAGTTAAAGATTAATGAGATTTTCTCATTATAAAAGACATTAGGGAGAAGATAAGGATGGGAAGTTTTGTGGAAATCCCAGATTTATCACATTACTGCAACACATAACACTTTATGTCTTGGCTTTCAAATGAAAGAAAATCTTTCACTTACATGAAGTGACCTCATGTGCTCCTCCAAATACAGCCATGGCAGCTGTCAACTGCATTTCCTTTACAAGACATTGAAATTAAGTACACAAATATTCCCAGTTTTAGCATTTCTTCCCTGTGTTAAGTATTGTGAGTCAGAGAGATGCAAAATTTTCAGGGTAGTTTTAAAATAAGAAAGGCTTAAAATAGCATTTAAACTACTTTATCTGTGTTGTGTTATTTCAGTCCATTATAGTTTCCTGTTTCCAAACTCTTCTTCTCTTGTAAAATGCTTAATTCTCTTTCCCAAAAGTCCAGGATCTGGGTTTTTTAGAGTTTTGCACATAAACTGGGAGAATTCACCAAAAATATGTTCTGGCCTTCCTAAAGGATAATGCTAACTAATGATGTCATTGCTGAAAGTCAGATTTCTGGAATCTCTGGTGTTGATTCTATTAGTGGTTTTAAACTAAAAGAGAATAGGTTTCTATTAGATATAGGGAATAAATCCTTTACTATAAGAGCATCACCAGTGTGATGACACACTGGATCCAGTTGCCCAGAGATGCTGTAAATGCCACAATCTTTTGAGGTGTCCAAGGCAAGGCTGGATGTGGCTTTGAGCAACCTAGTGTGCTGGAATATGTCCCTGCCCATGGTAGGGTATTTGGACTAGATGATCTTTAAAGGTCCCTCCCAACCCAAATCATTCTATGATTCTACAATTCTGCAATAATTTCCAGTGATTCTGGTTGAAGTCAGTAGGGGTCCCTTAGGAGAAAGGATATCTGCAGGGTACAACACTGGAAAAAAAATTAAGCCATAAATTCAATACAAAGCCAAAATATTAATCACAGAAAAACTATTCTAAGATGTTTTGCACTATAAGAGCAGGATTTATATTCAGTTTCTCAAGAGAGTGTACCATTAACTTAGTGTGATAAAAAGAAAACAACATGCCTGTCACTGAAAATGTTTATCTTTTTTTTTTTTTTTTTTTTTTTTTTGGCATATGACTTAAATTAAAAAGTGCAATCAGTCTCAAAATTTTGATTATTATGTAAAAAATAGTAATAGGGAAAATTCGAAAAGTCAAGTAGGTCCTATGAGAGTACTTTACTTCTGTAAATTATAAATAAGTAGGTGAGACATGATGCTAATTGTTTCTGACTGGAAGAGATCACAACCCCAGTGACTACAAACAGGCTCTTAGAAGTCACCGATGTTTCCAGTAACCCAAATCTGGGTTTGGCACAATGACTCCTTCCCAAGCTTGCGCTGGGTCCTGGCCCAGGCTCTCTACACCCCTGAGACCACAGGAGGGTTGGACATGACCCTCCTTGAGAGGTTAGTACCCTGTGTGATGTGGGAATGGAGTTACCAGCTTTATTTATGTGACTCTGGGTGCGTATGACCATGGCACACTCAGGCTCTTTGTCTGGGTCATCTCAATGATGGCATGAGAAAGGGAAAGAAGCAGATCCTTGCCTTTCTCTCAGTCCCTGTTCCACCACCACAACTCCCTGTGTACAGGAGTTGGTTGCTTGTGTCTGTCAGTAAAAGAACATACTGCTCTTTCCTGAAGAGAGAATGACTATAAGAAAGTTCCTTCAGGAAGGTATTTCCATTGCGTTTTAATTAAGTGCAGCTTCAGCAAGTTGTGTGAGTTGCTTTAGTTTTAATGGCATTGTGTAACTCATCTCACAGAACTGAGAAATCTACTGAGAGCATGAGGGCATTACAAATCATACCTAGATGGTCAAGGATATTTTTGGTGTTCAGTGCAAGAGAGTCTTTGCTGTAATAAAAAACTTATTTTTTTTCCCCCTGAATGCTTTTAGTTAAACATCCTTTGCCATATCATGAAACATTTTTCTCATTTAACACTCAGAAAATTTATATTCTGTGCCAATTAAATTTTTTAAGGACTAATTCATGTTTGGTTGGATTTGGTTCTCCATGAAGAGCTTGGATTTGACTATGTAATTTTTATATGGCTGTGGAGCACTGTGCTCTCTGTTTCCTTTGCCATCACTCTGATCTTCAAAATGGGACCTAATGTTTGTGGCCAATTAAGGAATTTGGTAAAGACTTGAAGAAGATGCAAGGTATTACAAGAACTGAGATAGTCAACAACATTAACCTGCTCTAATGCTTCTGTGTTATTCAAAAAAAAGCCAGGGAGAGGGAACTTTGAGAAGGGCCTTCAGTGGTGTGATTATCTGATGCAACTGTACTGAAGTGTGAGGTGGCCTCAGTACTAGACTGTGAACTAATAAATAAAATCATTTTCATCACCTTTTCTGAACATTATTTTGCCTTAAAATTCCAGGAGTTTGACAGGATTTGACTGAAAAAAATATTCCTAAAATTGTTGACTTGCAGAACTTGTAATTAGTTTGGCCTGCATAAATCACAGAATATTCTTAGCTGAAAGGAACCCAAAAGGGTCATTGAGTCCAGCTCTTAAGGAGATGGCTGGTACTTGCAACCTTGCTGTTATTAGCACCATGCTCTAACCAGTTGAGCTCATCCATCCATAAGGCTGATCCTATAATCATACTCCCAATGCTCAGGAGTGCTCAGGGACTGCTTCCTTGTAGGAATGTTTCAAGATCCATAACGAAGGAGGACTATTTTTAGCTCTACTCCTACATACCCCAGTATGTTGGCTGCTGTGTAATTTGTATGGGGCAGATTGCCATTACCCTGATTCAGACAGCTGTTTAATTCTCTCTGTCTCCCTTTTTCACTGACAGAGCCTCGTAAGTAATCTCCTCTTCCTGGCAATCCACAGACCAAAGAGATGATTTTTATTAATACTAATGAGGGGTTGCTGTGAAGAGCAATGTGCAGAGGCAGTATTGCAGTGAGGAAGGGAACAATCTGTTCTGTTTCTTCTCCTTTAGGACAAGTACTGATGGATATGTACTGCAGCAAGAAAGATTCACGTTAGACCTTAGTCACAAAGCCCCCACTTTATAAGGGCAAGGACAGAGAAGTGCTGGAACAGATGGCCTTGAGAAATGATGCCACCTATGGGAGACGGTGAAACTAAGCTAGATAAGGACTGTCAGGACTGACATGGCCCGTGTTAGTCCTGCTCAGCGATGGGTAAAGGGTTGAAATTTGTAGCCTTCCTGACTCCTCCCCTTGTAGACATTGTTTGCCGCAAAGAGCTTGCTTTTAAGTAGAGAAACTGCCATTACCTCTCTGTGAACTTTGATACCTCTGTGGTACTGAGTTTGAGGCAGCAGTCATAAACTCCCAGGTGGATGCCAACTAACACTTCCCCACTTGCCCTGTCCCTTTATGGAGCCAGTGCAGTGCTGAAGTGGCAGGACGTCAATGGCTGTTGAGTGCACCAACTTTTCTCCTTTCCTCCTTTCTACAGCAGTCTTTTAACATGTAAGAGCACAAAAACATGAGGAACTGAAATATAAGTGAAGAATCATTAGTTAGAAAGCCAGCCTGCAGCCTGTGTAATCTTAGTTCAACTACTGTGCTATTTTAAACACAATGCTTTGCTAACTCTCTTTTGCTCTTATAGACTCTCTCATTTGTTGTTTCTGCAGTTCCTACCTACTACAACGATCCTCTGGGGTGTTAGTGTACTCCTGTAGCAAGCAAGAATGAAAGGGAGCCTCCATGAATATGTTACACTTCTGCTGCATCCCACTCTAAGAAGAAACATTCTAACAGTGTGAAGCGCTGCTTTCTCTCTCCTTTTCTGTTTGCTCAGCTAAGTAGTGGCTTTTAGCATGTATATCAAACTAAGCAAATAAAAGGACACAGAAAATGTGGTCTACCTATGATACAGTTTCTTCCTGCCTTTTCAGGTTTGAACATTAACTGTGCCCAGCCAGGAAGAAGTATGAATATACAGACAGGAAAGACTTCCACTGAATTATTATGCATGCTACTTAGCACTTAGTAATTGAATTTTTCAAAGGGACTTTTAAAATACTGCAGTGGTACAAGTGAGAGAATACACCCAAAAAGGGAGAGTGGCTTCATATGTATAATTTGGCAATGGTGTATAATGGGTATGATATTTGTAACAACTGCTAGGTGCTCTGAAGATACACTGCGTTTATGGAATTTTCCACTGAGCTCTAAATATTCAGGTCACATACGCGGTTAAATTTCCAGCGGTGGCAGTAGAGATAAATGCACTCCAGCCGTATGCCATAATTGAGGTCTATTTAGAGAGTGCAGCAACCCAGACATTTTCACAGCAGTTGTCTTAGATATGGTATACATTCTGCTTTATAAATGCCAGTTCATTAGCACATGTAACATGTAGCATGCTGCTCTTTATTAAAAAAAAAAAAAAAGAAAAAAGAAAAAAAAAGAGAGAGCGAGAGAGCGAGCTATGTTTCAGTGAGGAGTAAACATACAAAAATCCTGTATTACTTAGGAGAAGGAAAACAAAAATTAAGACGAGTGCCAAATTGAATTTCACTTTTTATACAAAGATCTGTAGAATATCAAAGTCCATTTTGTAAGAGATTTCAAATAAGTGGCAGTAATTTTAGTATCTATAAATTAATAATAAAAAGGCTCAATTGATTGGAAATTTCCTTTTCAGGATACTGAATACTTCCCCAGAAAGAGTATATCCCAGGTAGAACATGGTTTTAGAATATAGTGAACAAGAATATCTGTTTTGCATATTTTTTGCAGCCGTACCACTATAGGTATAATTTCAGGCTGCAAGAGAGAAAGCAACGTTATTATCATGCTTCATGCTGAAGGTTTTTTACATTCAGCAAGTACTAAGCCAGCAAGTCTGACCAAAACCAGATACTAAAAATAAAGGAAAAAAATCATTTAATCACTAGAATGAATTCAAGTAAAACACAAAGAAGAAAACACCAGAGCTAAAAATCATGCCCTAGCTCACTACTCTGAAGTGGTCAGAAGGACGGATTCACCTGTTGTACTACCTATTTTGAGACAGGAAGCACAGATGTGTGAGATCAGGTATTCATGCAAAGTAGGTCAGCACAGTCAATCAGATTGAATGCCCAGTCTTGCTATACTTATGAATAAAATATTTTGTACTTTTTCTACAACTGTGTTCCATCCTGAACAGCAGATACATTAACCTATTTTAAGATTTATTATGAGTGCAAAGTGTCTCCATGACCTAAATGTGGACTAGTGAGCTATAAATGTATACCACCTTTTTATGGCCTTTCTTTTGTAAATTCAGCACACACCAGAGCAAGATGGTGAAATGCATCCACCTTGCACCTTCTCTGCCCTAGAAGCCCAGAGAAAATAGAGAGACCTTTTGCTCTGTCTTTGTCCCTTGTCCTGTCCTGGGTGATGTGTCCCAACCAGAAGTTTAGAATCATAGAATCACCAAATATGCTAAGTAGGAAGGGACCAGACAGGAGCAGAATATTCTGTGTGACAGCAATATGAAATTAGAGAAACACTTCTGCCAAAATTGTGTATGAACAATGGAGATGAAGATCCACTCATTAGTAAATTCTGGAGAAAAATCAAAACCAGATTAAAAACAATGCATTTTTTTTTCCCAAATGGCACCTTCAATCAGTCTGAGCTTCATTTTCTCAAATAGCTTTATCACGCTCATTCTCTACGATTGACATCCAGATTTACTGAATTGCCAGCCACATTAGGAGGAGATTTTTCTTCTACGTGATACCTACCTGGAGTATTGCTTTAATTAGAGCCAAAGAAGGGCAGGAGAAAGTGAAAGACAAAAAATGTAGTCCTCCTGCAAGATAACAAAGTCTTATGAAGCAATTACAGTAACTTAATCTTGGTATCAGGACACGGTGGATTCTTGCCATCCTAACAAGATTTTGATTGTTAAGGGGAATTATCAGTTTTCTTTCCCAATATGAAGAACATAAAACTTTCATGACATAATATCCAACGTCTGTAGAAGGTCTCCTTCCAGCCACCTGCCCTCAGAAGACCCTCAAACAAGCAACAACTTCCAGGCTTGTTAAAACTGGTTCAGGTTTTTTAGAAGAAACAAACAAAATCTTCACCCCAGTAAATATCATAGAATGGTTTGGGTTTGAAGGGACCTTGAAAATCATCGAGTTCCAATCCCCCAGCCATAGGCAGGGACACCTTCCACTGCACCAGGTTACCCTTAGCTCCATCCAGCCTGTCCTGGAATACCTCTGGGGATGGCTCATCCACAGCTTTTCTGAGCAACCTGTTCTGTATCTGGACAGTAAATTCCATGACTAAATGACTTTCCACAATTTCTGTCTCGAAGCTTTTGAATGAAAAATTGGTACCATCTCAGATTTACTGGATGTACGGGAATGATAGCTCTGGTTCTTTGCTTTCATACATTGATTTGGGTTTATTATAGAAATGTTTAACCTGGGTGCCACAAGAGTAGGGAAAACTGCAGATGTATAAAGATTCAATCATAGAATAGTAGCAAGACATTTTTAACAGGGTTCATGCAATGAACATTTTTTAACGGGGTTCATGCAATAGTGTGGTTGGAAAGGAGCAAACACATTTATTTTCTTCATCTCAACAAAATTGCGGGTACATTTGAATTAGCCAAGACTTTGATTTATGAATGATAAATATGAAACAGGCATTAGAAGCTGCAAACGGGATTTGATCATCTATCAAACAGACAAACCTGATGGTCTGAGAAAGCTGCTGATTTCATCAGATTTGGTTTTGTCTGATTTTCCTAGCCACTTCTTTCTGTAGCCAGTCACTTCTATTTTCAACCATTTGTGCAATCTGTCTTGTACTTGAAACAGGGAGAAACAATTTATGCAAAATCAGTGAAAAAAACCACAAGTCCCACTGACTAGTTTGATTTAATTTTGCCACGCTCCTCTGTCTACAGTCTGCAGCATAAAATAAAAAAAAATGCACCAAACATATAAAATTAAGCAGGCTGAGTACACTCTCACAGCATGTAGGTCACCTGATTAGTTATCCAGCAGGCCTTGACACATAAGCTCCTGTATTAATAAACTTTGGGACTGTGTGGATCAATTTCAGTATCCAAAGTTAATAGGAATAAAATAAATCTTCAGTTATTTTTAGTTTTTTAATTTTGGCACCATATCCTTCTTCAGAAGAAGATTATAGAAAGAGGTAATCACAAAACTACAGACAAAAATGCAAATACTGGCTCCCTTTAAGCAGCTGAAAAACTGTATGGAACTAACCTTCATGTCCTTCAAAGCCAAGTCTCTCTAATCTTTCAAATCCAGTTCAATCTTATTATCAACTCACTTGGCAGAATTAATATACTAAAATGCGCACTTTGCCAAGGTTTTTTTAAGATTTAGTTTCTATTATGCCAATTCAATTATAAATTGTTTCTTTACAAAGTTTAATCATAATTAATGAATTAATATAAGCAAAAGGACCAATGAAGATATGGTTGACTACATTACACCTAAAGATATAATTAGTCTTATAAACATGACAAAGGATATTAAACACGTATTTGTGCTGTGACAGATTCAAATCTAAATGGCATACAGAAACTGAGCAACCAAACTCTCCCAAACCTATTGGAAATGAATGCTGATTCTTTTTTACATTGAAATACCAAAAGTAATTGGTGCTAAGCGGAAATCTTTGCTTTGATTTGGATAATAAAACACGTAACTGTTTTGCCTGTTCAGCCTGGAACACCAAATGAGTTATAACTCTCATAATTAACACCAAATCAAAAATAAATTGGCTATCTACTGCTAAGGCACTGCTATTCTCAGCACAGCTTCTAACAGTATTGCTTTGGTCACTCTGGTAAGTATGACAGTTTTAAACTGTTGTGCTAGTATTGTCCTAATGACCTGAATTCAGAGCAAAGTTGTAAGTACAATACTCATCTGTTGTTCAGGAACCTGTTTGCACCAAAAATATAGTTTTTTTTTAAATACGTGAATAGGGATGTAAAGAACACTGATCATTTATGAGAAACTAATAGGATTTCTGTGGACTTTTCAAAATCTGGGATATGACTACTGTGGTCAGCTATTTGAAAACAATCGTGAGACTTAATTCTTCAGACTGAGACATGACCATTACAAGTTGAACACAGACAACATTCTCAAGTGCGTTTAGTACTATATGAATGAAGAAATTCAGATATACTTACAAAAAAACCTCTTAAAAACCATACTGCACATGAAAAAGGCTGCAATAAATCACTGTGTTGAAGACAGAAAAAAATTCCATTGATGAAACTAATCTTGAGATTTGATGTCATTTACCACAAAAAACCCCAAAACAAACAACCCCGCCCCCCAAAAATAAACAACAAACAAAACCAAAAACCCGAGAAATAACATTACTTCACCAGTCAGATAATGGTGTATCTGACCTTCTTACTCTTTTGTGAAAAGGTTTTTATTACAAGACTTAACACAAGCTACTAATGATCTCATGAAGAAACTGTCTCATCTAGAGGCAAGTTATACTTGATCAGCAAGTGAGGCTTCTTGTTTTCTACTGAGGTATCCTCAGTTCCTGCCTCCTCTCTGGCACTTCTTATGAGAGAAATGAAATAGGCTTGTAAGTTCTGTTAGATCAGTCCTGCAATCTTTAAAATATATCCTTTTATT
Organism: Formicarius rufipectus; assembly: GCA_013399695.1. NCBI lineage: Eukaryota > Metazoa > Chordata > Aves > Passeriformes > Formicariidae > Formicarius > Formicarius rufipectus. The sequence goes on from VXAU01003160.1 coordinate 279,991, forward strand.
ACATACAGATGGGTAGACTTGTAGGACAACCATCATTGTTATGTCCTGTGGAATGGTACTGGTCTGGGGTGGAGAGCAAGAATGCTGAGGAAACATGGTTTAAGTGGATATACACTCTCCTATTTCCTTTGTGGTTCACAAACACTGACATGGGTCTCTATAATGTAGCAGCCACTTTGCTGCATTTTTATCTGGTCCTATAATTATCTTTCCTCCTATCTAAAGACATAAAGAAGATGAAAATCCTGAAGATTATTTTTAAAATTTTCCTTCTGGCACTGCAATTTTAATAATAGTCTCAAGTACTGCTGTTAGACTAAAGTGGTGAGGGAAAAAGGACAGCCTGATATGTCAAGATCAGAGCTGTGCTCAGAGCTGAATGTTTCTGAAACAGTGAAAAGAGCCACCACTCCCTCAGAGAATCACATCTTATCTCAACCACCAGCTTTCTCTCAACCAAAGCCCATCCCTTGTCTCTATGCCTTGCTCTGAAAAGAGCAGTAATATCCATTTAAGTCAAAGACAAGCTCTGAGACTTTTGTCACTTAAGCACCACAAGGCATCAGGATGTGTCCAGACTGGATGATGCTAACAGTGAGCTGGTTTGAGTACAGAAGCTCCTATGCCTAGCTCTGCTGCGTCCCCAAATGAAGTGCTGAGCCACCTTCCAGACCTATGCAATGTAATTAAACACTTCTGCATGCTTGGCACAGCCCTGTGCTACCCATGGGGACTGTCAGTATCAGAACAACGAGAGGTGTGTAGACTGATGAATACAGGAACGTACCCAGACCCTTGGTGCACTTGGTTCTTTAGGTCCACCCCTAAGAAAAATCCACTTGTTTTCTTAAAGTGAGTTTGTGATCTCATACAAGAATGGTTGCTGAAGTAAATTATGATCACTTCCTTTCCATGTTTGAAAGAACTCTAGAAAATAACAATGGTAACCAACCACTGGATCTTCTGATCAGTTCTTCATACCTAGCTTCTTATTATAGTTAGTACAATAATTTAATCACCAAAACTGGTAATGTATTTTTTGTATATGTATTTTGCACACTCATCCCTACTTCTGTCACTGGCCTCATCTGGATTGCTCACAGTATGTACACATTCCTTTTAGCAGATTTAACCACTATGTATCACATTCTGGTGGGAAGGAAATCGTGTCTCATTATTTGCAATATTTAACAAAAAAACCACTTGAAATAACAATAAACCGTTCAAACTGCAAAAGCAGAAAAACACAGGGCTCAGTTCACTAGGAGAAGGTATGTCTGCAATCTGGGTTGAGTAAGATGGAGAAATCTCCATAGACTGTACTTGAGTCAGTGACTGAACTAAAAATTGGCAGTTCTGTTTCATCAGTGTGTCTTTTAAATTGCCATCTTGCTTATTCCAAGGAAATAACAGGTCTTCCAATGTACTGTTATAACTTAGAAATACATTAAGCAATACAATCTTGAGTGCCTAATGCAAAATCTGACAGAAAGGTCCATTTTACAATCTTCCCATTTCTAAAACATATTTTCTTCAGATTTATCTTGATTCTTATGGTTCAGTTGAGGCCACAGAACAAGCCAAAACCTATGCCAGAAACCAGTGGAAGAAGGCCTAAGTGCTAAGATTAAAATTTCTGTCTCCAGATCTTTTCAAAATGTTTGAGCATGACTTTTCTGATGGGAGCATATACAACCAGCAGTCACTGCATGGCAAATGGAAATCTCCTGCTTAATGGAAATGTTCAAATCCAGTCTGTGTGTGCATGGAGTGATGCTTGAGTATTTTTAAGGATCCAGCCCAGGTGGGGCATGGTGGGCAACAGCAAAAGGCAGCAGTAACTCAGCCAGAACCATGGGGTGTCACTGTACAACAATGCCTCATGCCATAGGCTGTAAGGTTACACTGCCACAGGCAGTCCTGGGTGCTGGTAGTCACCTGGATGGGATCATGCAGATGTGGCCACCCTGAACTGGAGCACCTGAAGCTGGGGTGTCCTTGCCCTGAACATTCCTGTGATGCACATCAACTGTTTGGAGCATAAAGATAGGGAACTGGTGAGAGCTTACTGATAATTCTGTGGGCTGGGGAAATCGGATCTAGCTGAACTTCTGCATGATGTTTATTAGAGTGTGTGGCACATAAAGCAACCAAATTGTTTCCAGAGCTAAGCCAGATATGGAAATAAGTCAGGTGCTTTTTGTGTGATGCTGCATTTCTAGGAGTGATTCAGCAGCTTCATCTTGGTGCTGACTCTGCAGTAGGTGATGACCTTCAGGGTCTTTGCTGCCTTTGGAGCAGGTTTCTCCCATTTGGCCATTGGTTGCCCACAGCTGCTAGTGAGTTGACTACAAGCCCCTTTTCCACCTGGACACCTCTAGTAGTGGATATTTTTGAACTAGAAAGATACAAAAATGCTAATGTGTCGTATCAAACATAAAAGACAGCTACCTAATAGAAACTGTACAGTCACTGCATTCTTTTCCATTTTTTGACATTATAAACCACAGACAGTTATTTGCATCATAAAAAATAGGAAAATATCAATCTTATTGCAGATTATGCTTCTCTTTAAACAACTTTTATTTTCATTTTACTGTGGTCACTGAGGTTCTGTATTAACGTTATGAGTGAATATTTTTTCACATATATAAAAACATAGTTGAACTGTGAAACTGATTCCAATAGGAAGTTACAGAAAGCACAAATAAAAATTACTTAATAACATTGGGGCCTGTTAAGTACCTTGATCCAAACGTAAACTCCAGCTAAGCATGTTCCTAAACTCATAACTACTAACAGGAGAGGTGTTCTTGTGAAGAAGGCTGTAATTGTTTTGCTTTTAATTAGCTCTTAAGCTGACATCTCTGATAACAGACTAGATGGACCCTCATTCTGAGTGTGTAGCATTTTAAATATTTGACCTTCCTCTCACATAATAACTTTACTCTTTCCAAATGGAGATCTTGTCTTGTAAGACATACTTTTCAGACATGTCCAGTATATAATTTCAGGGGATGACAGACAGGATTTACTGAAGAGAAACCTTTGTCAGTGTCGTGCGTTCAGACAGGTTTTAGTGAGATGTTTGTGGGTACTGAGTTTGGTTAGCACCATTCAAAAGTTTGATTACTGCCTCAAATTAAGGAAAAAACTTTTGAGACAATATTAGGATAGGCAAAGTAGAGAGAAGTTCTTTAATGAAAGCTTTCAGGTGCATGAAGTATATAGGTGCACACCCAGTATAGGGTTCTTACAAATTAATAACACTACTGAATTATCATACAGGTATGACAATGGAGAGAGTGAACAGAGTGATTCCCTCCATTGGCTACACCACTGTAAATGCATAATGGCCTTAGGTGAGAGCTTCTCATTTCTGGAGATTCCTCTGTTTTTGCATGGTCATCCTTTCCTCACAAGAAAAGTGCATCTTCTCTCCATTGTCATGCCTGTTTGATGTAGTGAAGATGGACACTATTTCTGCTTAGCTGAGTTATCCACTGGTTCTCTGCTGGATATCCAATTGATAATAAGTTGTGAAGGCTGGGGTGAACCACAGGCCTTTCAGTCTGACCTTGGTGCCAGGGAAGGGCATGGAGCAGATCATCTTGACTGACATCATGCAGCACTTACAGGACAACCAGGGCAACATGCTCAGCCAGTATGGGTTTAGGAAAGGCAGGTTCTGCTTGACCAATCTTATCTCCTTTTATCACCAGGTGACCTGCCTAGTGGATGAAGGACAGGCTGTGGATGTTGTCTTCCTGGACTTCAATAAAGCCTTCAATGCTGTCTCCCACAGCATTTTCCTGGTGAAGCCAGCTGAGGTCAGTGCTGGTCAACAGCCAGCTGAACATGAGCCAGCAGTGTGCCCAGGTGGCCAAGAAAGCCAATGGCATCCTGGCTTGTATCAGAAATAGTGTGACCAGCAGGACCATGGAAGTGATTATCCCTCTGTACTCAGCACCTTGAGTACTGTGTTCAGTACTGGACCCCTCACTACAAGCAAGATAGTGAGGTGCTACAGCAAGTCCAGAGGAGAGCAACAAAGCTTATGAGGGATCTAGAGAGTAAATCATATGAGGAGTGGCTGAGGGAGCTGATCTTATTTAGCCTGGAGAAAAGGAGTCTCAGGGGAGACCCTATCACTCTCTATGACTACCTGAAAGGAGGTTGTAGCAAGGTGGGGGTCATTCTCTTCTCCCGTGCAACTAATGGCAGTACAAGAAGACACAGACTCAAATTGTCCACGTTGGACACCAGGAATAACTTTTTCACTGAAAACATGGTTAAGCATTGAAACGGGCTGCCCAGAGAAGTGGTGAAGTCACCATTCCTGGAAGTGTTCAAGAAACAACTGGACATGGCACTCAATATTGTGGTGTAGTTGATGTAGCGGTGTATGGTCAAAGGTTGGACTCGATGATCCTGGAGGTCACTTCCAACCTTAATGATTCTGTGACACTGTGTTCCTCTATATCCACAATGTTTTATACAGAATTAGTAAAAATTAGAGAAAGTGAATGACATCCGTAATAATACAAGAAACAAAAATGACATTGTCAGAAGTCTTGACATGCTTTTCTGCTTCGGTTTGCAATGGTGTTTCATAGCATATGTTCACTCATTCATTACCAAGAGCAAAGTTGCAGATACTGCATTAGAAGCATGACCTCTTAGTTCTGTGTGCTGTTCCAGAAGGATAGAGTAGTGCCTGACAAAATGAAGGCAATAGCATTAACTCATCTAAAAAGTTGTCAGTGTAGGACTTTCTGATTTCAAAACACTGTTGAATCTGGGATCAGTAATTACTCTGCCTTTGATTCTTGCAGGTCTTACTAAGTAAGCAATCAAACAAACAAAGAAACAAAAAACCAGGAAGAGGGGGATAATTACAGTTTTGGTTCTCCTCCTCCCTTGAATGCCATAGCATCAAAGGGTGATCTGTTTCTGTGGCATTGCTCAGATTCCCTCATTTCTATATTTTCAGGACAAACAGGACTTAGTAACAGCAATAGGTATGCAAAAAAGGAGGTAAGTGAGCAGATGTGCAGAGAAAATCACTGGGCATAAATCTTCCCCCTTGGGCTACCAAACATATTGTATATGAACTCCTCATAAAAGCTCAGCATCCCTTGGTTCTCTGATACTAATTATGATCAACCTGCAACCAAGCAGTTTAAAAGACTGCTCAGCAGCTGCATTTGCTCAGAGTTCCCAGAGGTAGCCATGAGTCAGTGGAAACAAATTCAGACTGTGTGACTTTGCACAGCCTTCTGCTCACAATTACAATCAAGATGGATGTGAGACACTTCTCCAGCTTTTTTTTCCCCACAGAGGGACTCCCTGGAGACCACACATGCACTACTGCAGGTCAATAGCAGGACAGAAAACTGTGGTTAATTAATCATCCAAGATTACCACCAGTCAGTGCAATGTCATTATAAAACGATATAGAACTACAGGTAGTATTGTGTGAAAAATATTGTGAAGGCTCTATTTCCATAGAATGTCGTATTTTTACCCCTTGCCCTCACATCCTGGACAAAATCAGTACTACAAATGTCTGCACATCTCCATGTTTAACTTCAACTCCAGTGAGCATAAATGGAGGTTAACACCAAGTTTATTGTAACAATGTGTTTAGATTGTGGTACCACTACATCTAAACAGCAGCCACAGGAATGACTGCAGTACTCTGACATAGCTATAGTGCTAGTTTGTACCAGTCTGAGTAGCAGTGGCAGGCTGTCAGACTATGTTTACTCAGCCTATGTTGTGAAGTTAGAATGAGTTTCTGGTCTTGGGCTGGCATCATGACCAGGAGTTAGGTAGATAAAGCCAATGTGGGTCAAAATAGACATATCAGCAGTGCTGATTTAGGGAAAGTGACTTTATGGTCCCTAAGTCTCATTGTCTTGTCACACTGCTACAAAAGGAAATGACGATATATATTTCTAAATTAGCATCCACAAGAGAAGAATTAGACTCACATCCATGTCTTGTCACTGTGCTCATAAAGAGGAGTTCAGCAGACAGCTAAGCCAGTTTCCAGTGGAAATCAAGTCCAACATTAACTACAATTGCTCCATCTTGTCTTTTTCCAAGTTTTTAATTCAGGACACCAATATAGCAACTGCATATGTCAGTGATGAATACATGTTTCAAGACACCACAAACCGTCCCACAGCAGCTAGCGACACTAGAGCTATGTCACATGGGGATCACAGTGTTACTGACTTGAAGAATTACTGTGTTCCCTCCCCCTGACAACCCATATCTGGATGCTGGCTTGTTCCCATGGACCACAGTGCACCATATTTCTTGTTGCATAGTCTGCTGTCTTCTGACATGGAGTTTCTACCGGGACAGTTTCCACTGGTTAGTCACACAAACTGCCCAACAGCAGTGCTGTGTCCACATGCTAATATTGTCAGGGAAGTGCATCTCAGCCAAGCCAATTAACTGTTATGGGGAGGTTTGGGAAGACAGCGTGGAGTAAAATTAATAGTTCCTGGTACAGACAGAAAGTCATTGCTGGTAGAAAGCATACTGTTGAATAGACCGCTCTTCTGTTAGTTAGACCTGGCCATATCAAATATCCTAAATAAGACACAGTATGCAGGTGTTTAGGGATTCTGCTATTTACTTTATAAAGCTCTCAACTAATGAGTCAGCAGGACTGTCTCCATGGAAAGGCTAGGATTGCAGGGCCTGTAGGCAGACCCGGGACACCTTTTATTTTGCTGCTGCTGCAAGTAGTTGAAATGCTGGATTATAAGCTTCAGGCCAGAATGGATATCTTGCAGGATTTCCACTCCCCAAGATTGGCCAAGAATGTCATTGCTGCTGGCAGCAAAATGGATGAAAAAGGTCTGTTTGTGCTGCAGTCACATATCAATGAAACTGCAGAGGAGGCTTACCCTGAATCTGCCTGTGCTTCAGGTCTCAAATGCATCTTTCATTTCCTGGTCTTTCTGGTGCCAGAGTCAGGAGAAGTCAGGCTACTTGGACCCTAATTTCTTTGAAACACACAGAATAATAGAGTACTTATGGTATGTTGGCTCATTAGGTACCCATTAGTAACCTGGTTTAGCTGAGAGCTTTAGATATTACACACCAACAACCATAACCAGCTGACAAAGGGAAGTCGGGTCTTCCAGCCCCCACAGCATGTCTGAAGTCAGCATCCCTCTGGTTCACTCTCTTACTGGCTTCCCCGCTTTTACAGTTTCAGCTGGGCAGTGGCCTGGTTTCCACAGCAGGAACAGAGACCCTTCTGCAGTCTAGCCTGCAAAATCGAGTCTGAAAATTCAGACGGCTAGACTGTGTAAACTACTGTCCTAATAGTGCACTGGATAATTACTGCTAATGCATGTTTTCCAATAGCACAGTGACATCTACTGTTTAAGTTCATGTTTAAAGTAAGGGTAATATTTTACTCATGTCATACTGTTCTACACTTTAGGTCTGTTCTGCTTGAAAAGAAAGGCTGGCACTGCCTGTGATATCCAAGTGCTGTACTGCAGGATGCTGCTGACACAGTGTGCTCAAGTTTTGGGCCAGCAGGACATGAGCCAGCTACTGCTTAAAAGCTCTATGACTTGTTATTGTCATCCTGAGCCTGCCTTGTGACTATACTTCCCACAATAAATACAGAAGCAGGCTCTTCACTTCTGTTTGAGTGCATTGATACTTAGTCCTTGCTAATGTCTGTAATGTGTTTCAGGCGTTTGATCCTCACTTCCACCCTCTGCTCTTTTTTGTTTTGAAGTGCATACAAGTTGTTGATTGAGGTAGCTTAATTGGATGGATTTTCCTGGGGTACTTTACCATTCCAAGGAAACTTTTTCTTTCCAGCACTCCTGAGACAAGTAACTTCTCTTAACATATCTTCCTGTATGAGCTTTTCCTCCTCTGTTTCATCTGTCTAAACTTAATTTCTTGTCCTGTTTATTTAGCTTTAATCTGTCAAGCTGGTCTTTTCCCCAAGTTGTTCTGAGCCATCTGTCGTGCTTTTTGCTATATAAATACAAAGTCAGATCAAAATGTCATCTATGTAAACTTTAGCACATTGAGTGAGCTGTTTAAAATATAACAGAGACAAATCTTATGATTTGGGTGAAGCACCTAGAGCTGAACCAACATGATCTGAGACACAAACACTGGCTACTTCAAAACAGCTGGGTATAGGAGACCTTTGAATACTTCTGGTTTGGGTGCACTTTCCAGCTTTGTTCTTGCCTCGTGTCAAATTAAAGTTGGGAAAGCCAGTATTTTCCTCAACATCTTCCATAACTTGATTTCTCACAGGAAAACAGATACATCAGGAAAATAGATACAGGGCTCAGGAATTTCCACAGACTGCATTTGCTTTTTAAGATGCAGACAATGTCTCCCAAAGGAAATGCTAAATAAAACCAATTATGATCCATTACTTCTCAGCTTAGCCATCAGATCTATGCTGATGCATCAGGTGTGGAAAAACCATGGATGTTGATTATCTGTACTGGAATTTCTATGTTATTGGAGAGCTGAAGATGTTTTTTTTGTGTATTTGATCAGGCCTAATTCCAGTAATTGACTAGGCAGAATTTAGATTGTTTTGTCCAAAATGTGTGATGCTGCTGCCCAGCTGCTGCCTGACTTCTTGGGGTGAGTAATTTCCAAGAGCATCTTACTTTTTTTTTCTAGGCAGCCTAGAATAATACCTTTATACATTTCTGAATCATCTTCCTGAATGGTCTGCACAATCTTGTATATAATTAAAACCTAAGCTCAATCAGGAGCCAGAAATTAGGCACTCGTCTCTCTGTTTTTGACACTCTCAGTCCTGTTGTGGTTCTCAAAATGCATAAAAAGAAATTGCTAAGAAGGGAATCAATGCTCCATGAAATGGGAGATGTCTTCTTTTAAAATGGTGATGGAGCTGCCTTTACCATGCCATCTAATTAGCCTGGATGTCTGTGGAAATTTGGGGGAGATACTGCAGTCATTCAATTTTCTGAGCAACCTGAGACAGCTAGCTTAGATATGAAGCAGAGTACTCAGGGTCCTTCTTTTCATTATTTGGTCAGAGAAGGGGTAGTCTTTGGATGCCAATTCCCCTAAGACAGTATAAATCTCCCTCATCTTTTTCTCCACTCTGTGATATGGCAAAGGAAGAATCTCTGCAGCTTGTTTTGCAGCTTCAGGGTGAGGCACATTTTCTTGGAGACTTAAACAGTCTTTTCCAGATCTATTCTAGTGAAAACTTTGCTGCCTTCTACAAGATGTTAAAAACTCTTTCTTAGTTTGAATAATCCCCTCCTCTTCTCCAGCTCTTGCCTTCAGAGGAAACGAGACCTTCAGATCCCTTCTAAGCCAATTACAGGGTGCTGTTGCTTTCTGTGGCATTCCAAAGAACCACACTTCTTTAGATCTGAATGTTTCATGTTCTTCCACTGTTAAAATGACTAGTCCTTGTGCTATGCTGCCTTGGGTATGTTATATAAATACGTGGTTCTTTTGATTCTACAACATTAAAACATTCCTCTACTATTTCTGCTGTCAGCTCTTATTTGTTGGACTCCAAACTTAGGAAGACTTCAGCATTCTTATTGTTTCCATTTTATTTTCCATGTTCTGCTTGTTGAAATGGTATCTGCAATCTCTTACAAAGCTGATAATTCATTCAAATTCTTTCATTATCTTCCAATATCTCTTTGTCTTGACTTGCAGATTTTGTTGAAGAACATCTGCTCTTATGCATTGTGATTTTGAGATTGAGATTTTTTTCTCCCTCCTCCCTGCCCCCCCCCCCCCTCTTTTTTTTTCCCTTGCACTTTTTTTTATTTTCTCTTGGATCTCAAATAAGAAGTTTCTGACATCTAGATGTTGTTTATGATCTGAGGATTTTATTGCTGGGATTTAGTCCCCTTCCAAATGGTAAAGCTGTTTTTTTCATCTTAGACCAGTCTTAAACTGTGTTGTCAGTTTCTATTTGATGTTTTCCATACATAAATGCTTTGTTTTCTCGTGGGAGACACAGCTTCTTCTGCTGCCTTCTGACACTACATTCCCACACAGCTTAGTTGGGTCACCTCTTCACCACTGCCCACAGTCTCCTGGCACTGTGTGGGTTCAACGCAGGGGCTCTTTCTCACCTCCCACACCCAGTCCCTCCTTCCAGAGTGCCCAGGCTGCTGCTGCTGCTGCAGTGTGGCCTTCCCTACTTTTTCACTTCTCTTTTGCCAGTAAATGTTATTTGTAGCTGGGCCAAAGGCAAATTATGACACTAACGATTTTGGACAGCACCAACATTTTCACTGTGCTCTTCTCATACTTAGGAAAGTAATCGCAGAGAAAAAAATGTAGATTATGTTAAGAAGCTTTTAGAGACTTTATATTAGAGGAGTTTCACTACCTTCTAGAGCTAAGGAGGTAAAGAAAGTGAGAAACAGGGGAAGCAGAGGTTTTTTTTCTTTTCTTCAGAGGTTTATGTTCTGCTTTGTCATCTGACATGGCCATTCACTGTTGATCAAATCATAAACCAACTCGGTACAATTCTCATAATGGTTGCTCAGAAAGGCATTGAGAGTACCTTCAGCATGACTTAAGGCATGTGACATACTTACTGCAAAAATTTTAAACAATAATACTTACATTTTTGGTAAATATATTCAATAATAATGATAAAAATAACAAAATATGGTGGGCCAGAAAAATGAATTTTGATGATGAGAAATATTTACAGAGCTGTGTCACTGGACTGCTTTTGCAAGATTGTTATAAAGTGCAGTGGATCTTAAATATTTCCAAAAACCCTAGTCTTTCTCATTATCCGAGTAGTTAAGAATCTGAAGGGAGATGATTTGAGGACAGTCATTCAGAAAAATCAATACATTGCAGAAATTTCAAGGTTCTGAGCATATTTCTTTAGTGTTATGGCTGTTGCAATTCGTTTAATTGCAAAACATACAGCAATCAAAGACATGATAAAAGAAAGAACAAGGAAGAAAAGTTTTGCTTCATCTCCTGTAAAGGAGATAAAAGATTAAAGCCAAAAAGACAGATGCCTCCTTAAGCAAGGTAAACATGGTTTTTGGGATGACAGAGTCCTGAAAACACCAGAGTCCATACTTTAGCCTCCCACATTAATTTTTATGAATGTTTAGCAAATCTAGGGTTGGGCATGACTTGAAAATAAGGGGGATAAAATTATAAAAACTGTGGAGACCACAGGCTTCTAAAGAATGTGTGCATCATCTGGGCGACAGTTATTAAAAATGTAGTAAAACACCTTGCACCTTCCTCTCTGTTGGCCTAGCTGTGCAAAACCTCGTTGAGGTTAATGTGTGCTATTTGCCTTAGGAGAGAAGTTGTCCCACTATCTACGTGAGTTTTGCACTTCAGTTTAAGGATTTGGAAGGGGGAAATCCTAAATTATTTCTAGGCAGTGCTATAGGAAAGTTGATCTCTTATTGCCAATCATGTCAGAATAAAACCTATACTTTTTCAGTTTCCTCAGCCGAAGCTAGTGCCCTATGTTCTGGCCTTTATTAGTTTGTATCAGTAACTGTAGTTTTTCTTGGTTTCCCAGGGAAATTTTGTAGAGAAAGACAGCTCTCAAAATGTCAATCATATCTTGTTCTTCCTAGAAATCTGCTCAGAGGCAAAAGTGACAAAGAAACAGGGGAAAGTCAAGGGTGCACAAGCTTGAGTTTGAAACTGTGGCTTGGTGTCTACTGACAGTAGGCAATGAGTTTTGCAAATTAAGAAATAAATGTGACAATATTACAGAGACGAACATTATTCCTAAGACTCTTAGGTTTGAAGATTTTCTTATCTGACTTCATGTGTGGAAGGCCAGAGAGTGAAGCAGAATAGCTGCTCCTATTGAAAACCCTTGTTAGACAAGGAGGAGACTACAAAGGTTAAGAAACTCAACCTAAGAAAGGGTGAAGAAGAAAAAGTTGTTCAGATTCTGCATGCAAAATGGTTAATTCAAGATTTTCAAGGCCATCAGATGTGGAAAAAAAGATTAATAAAGAACTGTTTGCACTTCAATCACTTCAGAAGGCCTTCTTCAGAAAATAGTTTTTAAACAGTGTGGACACTCTTTTTCCTGAAGCTAATTATTAATTTTATATTACCTCAAACTTTGAAACACTTCCACTTGGAAACAATAATAAACTTTACAATGATATTAAATGCATTTTCCATCCCTAAATTCAATATGACATAATGTTTTAATGTAGGTAAGATTAGTGTACTTGTGGAACAGCTAATCAGGCAGATGAGGAGAAGTTGAAGTAAGTCAGGCTGACAGGAGAGATCAGAAATGGCCGGTTTTATCCAAATGAGATATGCTGAACTGATGATAGTCTATGCAACATTCTGTAATAAAAGGGCAGCTGGCATAGTGGATTTTATCTGAAATTGCTTTATGACTGTTTCAAACTGTGCAGATTAAAAGTAGATTGGTTTATGTTTGCTTATGGTAGGTCTTCTTTGGTGTATCTAGCTTTTTGACTTTTTTTTTCCTGCTGTTCCATAAGATCATGAACTTGTCTGTTTAAAGACTCTCACTAGAATACTGACAAATGTGATTGTTTTCTTTGGCGAGGTGTTTTCTAATATACAGTTTCATCATCATGTTTTGCTATGTAGGTGGCAATTTACTCTTGGAAGAAGACCTACTGTCTTTGTGTTTCAACAGGCCAGTTCTAGGAAGAAATTAACCACTTCATTCTCTGCAAGAATTAGTTAGAACTGCAGAATGGTTTTTAATTTGTTTCTGTTCTGTTCTCTTTGTCACTTTAAAATACATATTTTTCTGAGAAATAATTTCTCTTCTGGAATTGAGGAATATCAAAAGTTCTGATAGCAGAACATTAATTTGAATTTGTAAAGATATGTAAACAATTGCTTTCTTGTATTTGAAATGTCGTGTCATTTCTAGATAATGAATATGGCCCTTTCTTATGTTTCAGAGCCTGAAACAGCTTTTCTGTTCAAATTTGAAGAATTAGCCCTCTCCATGTATTATTTTCAACTGCTCTTCCTCCTCTTCCCTTCCAAACAGCTGTTTTCTCACTACTGTATCCAAGAGACAAGTAGAAAAGCACTCAACTCTGAATATTATAAGAAAGTATGACTCATATGAGCTGAGAATTAGCAACTGAATTTTATTCCTTCTCCCATGGCTGGTTAGCATGAGGAAAGTATATGAGTCATTAGGGTTAAGCATATTTTTTGTCACTTAATGCAGATATTCCTCAAATGTGAGTAATGAGTCTGTCTGTCTCTGTTTGTCTACTCTCATAGAGCCAACTGGAGTGTAAGACAATTCAGAGGCAACAATGGGTTTAGATAATTCATATGACTTAAACTCAAGGAGGTAGAACTTCGTTTCATGCAGTTGGGCAAGAAAGGTGTTTCTGCACTGGTTGTAGCAAAGACATGAAGTATTAGACTATATAGCTATATCCTGTGCCCTGAATGACCTGACTTGCTGTATCCTAAATTTTGCTGGAATTGTCACACAATGTTTTGATGAGGGAGTGGCTGCAGCTGCTCATTGGGAGCTGCTGCTCTGCTGTGTTCCTTCAGGCACTCTTGAATCAATGTGAAGACTCCAGCTTGGTCCTGCCTTGTCCTCTGCCTGGTTTCCAGTTTGGAGCACCGTAATGCTGAGTACCACACACAAGTTTAGTACATATGCAGCCTTTACACTGAACACCATAATGCCAGAACATTTGCAGTCACTAGGAGGACTAGAACCACATTCTAACAAAGCTTGTTCATTGGTGGTGCTACCCTGCTACCCTTGTTTAACTTGTGGAAACGGTGACCTCTAATTCTCTGGTAACCTAAATGTCTTATCAGTGTTAACCAGTTATTTTATATTAGGGCATGACTCCTTGAATAATGCTTATTGCACCTAATTTGTAGAATATTCTTTTTCTGATGCACAAACTCTCTGCTGAATTTCAAAGTATTTTAGCCTTTTAATCTGCACAGCTTTGATTTCCCCATGTGTGAGGCTACAGACTTTGTGTTAAAAAAGCAGCGATTTTTGGAAACATCCTTCATAGCTTTCAGGTTATGTCAATCCTCCTTAATTTCATCCAGGGTACCTAAAAAGTCATCCAGAAAATTTCTCTCGAAATCTTGATCATTATAAGTACTCACATTTGCAGGTGAGCTTGCATACCTGGATGTTTACTCAGCACCCTGGAAGCCTGAACTGTAAAACATGGGCCATGACATGGTGTTGGAACAGTTGCTGAAACTGGACACTATTTTGCTGAGCTCCTGGACTTTTGCTGAGCTCTTGATTTCACTGCAACCTGTAAAGTTTGCTGTCCCTTTGCAAAGTGGCGGTTTGAATCTCCAGTGGTTCTTATGACCATAACTGTGGAGCTTTGTGCATGTTTTCAGATGAAGCAATCATGTCTGAACAAAAGGGGATGTGTTCCAGATCAGCAGTTACTATGCACACTATAAAATCTGAATGTAGTAGACTCCATAAGATCCAGGTAGGATTCTGTCTCTTACCTGTCATCTAACTTATTATGTGTACTTTGACACGTGTGATACTCTGCAAGCCTCAAGACTAAATCCTCTACAGGCCAGCATTCACTGGCTTTTAAAAGCAATCTGATTAATGGCAAAGCCCTGTGAATAAAGATATTTTATCTTTTTTTTTTTTTTTTTTTTTTTTTATTT
>VXAU01003160.1:294935-368657 GCA_013399695.1 Formicarius rufipectus
TTTTTTTTTTTAATATTACTATTGCTTTCAAAGCCATTTTTCCTGCCCTGACAATAGAATGAGAGAATTATTTAGGTTGGAAAAGTCTTTAGGATCACTGTGCCCAACCTTTAATCCAGCAGTGCCATGTCCACCACTAAACCACGTCCCAAAGTGCTATGTATCTTTTAAATACCACTTCCTTGAGCAGTCTGTTCCAATGCTTGACAACTATTTTGGTGAGGAAATTTTGCCTAACATCCAATTTAAACTTCCCCTGGTGCAACTTGAGTCCATTTTTTCTTGTCTATCACTTCTTACTCAGTAGAAGAGACAATCCTTACCTTGCTACAGCCTCCTGCCAGGTAGTTATAAAGAGTGGTAATGTTTCCCCTGAGCCTCCCTTTTTATTTTAAATTTTTTTTTTTTTTAACAGACTGTTTGGCACAGTTCCCTCAGCCTCTCCCAATAAGACTTATGCTCCAGACCCTTCACACTCTGTTTTCACTCTGTGGACGCTCTCTAGCATCTCAATGTCCTTCTTGTAGGGATGGACCCAAAACAACACAGTATTTCACGTGCCACCTCACTAGTGCCGAATACAGGCAGAGAATAGTGACGAAATAGACTGAAGAAATAAGATTTTAAACAACCACAGTGAAAACTCCTTGACAAGCAAGTCAAGCAATGAAAAAGCATTACTCATGTCCCAGGAGAGTCAGAAAAAAAAAAAAAGAAATCAAGACGTTGTAGCCTTTAGTTCTAGAAAATGAGGAAATGCTTAAGTTGTCAATCAGAAATGCAAAAGGAGGAAAAATGAGACATACCATTCTTGTTGCTGTTTCAATGAGCTTTTTGTGGTTTAAAATTTATTACATATTTTAATATTATATATAAAATATTTAATTTTTAAGTTCAACTTATTAAGAATTATCATGTGACTAAAATATGCTCTGATTCATTACACAGTGAAGATCATTCTCCTATTTTCACTAACAATCTTTTATGTTTACTGTTCAGGGGCAAACTATTGATGTTGGGATTGTTTACTTATATTGGGGGATGGGATGGCTACGGTTTGGTGTCTGGATGTCATGCCCATGGTATCTATTCTTTCTTCTGTTATCATTTATTATTTGAATTGTAGTGTCAGTGGAGCGGTATTGTAGCTCTGCATGAAGGACAAAGCACTTCAAGGATACCCATGGTAACTCACTGGCTGAAAGCAAAATGGAATGTATTTTCTGTCTGGTTTGAATCAGCATTTTCTGTAGGAAATCCTGTTTGTCTACTGTGTCCTGCAAAGCTTTTAAAGAGATGATGGAAGACTAAGAGCAGAACCTTGTCCCCACATGATAGCCATATTCCAACTCTATTCCAACTCTTCTCCCTCCATGTTGTTTAGGTTGGTTTTTTTTTTTTTTTTTTTTTTTTTTTTTTTTTTTTTTTTTTTTTTTTTTTTTTTTTTGTTTGTTTGTTTTTGTTTGTTTGTTTTCTTTTTTTTCTTTCTGTCATATGGTAAAGCTACAAGTGAAGAACAGGAAGAATTGTCATTCTGACCTAGGAGATACCCATGGCTTAATGAAAGATTTAATCAAGTAAACAGTGTGTTGTTATCTGGGACTGTGATCTTGAGGCTAAAATCACCCAAATCACAGAATTTTCAAAATAATGATAGTGCTTCTTTTGAAATGATGGCTCACAGTACTGAAATTGAGTGGGAAGGAATGGATGTAAAAATCCTCATTCATATTCACTTAACTGAGGGTTTTTCCTGAACAGATTTTGATCTATATCTTCTGGGAAAAACATATCAGTTGCATTTTTCTTTGGCACTGCTGATCTCATCCTGGGTGATCTACATGAGCTCTACTTCTGGCTTCTCCAGGACTGAAACATAAAACATAACATTGGAAATCTGTGCCTTGTTACAGATGCATGGAATGCTTTGCCAAACTGTCATCAGGAAATGCAGAGGTTAATGCAGTACTTATTGAAACAGTGCAATGCATTTATTGTGATATGCATTTTAATACATTTAAGAGTAAAGAGTTTTTTCTCCTTTTTCCTGAGTGGTGTTCCCTGAATACCTCAGAAGAATCTCCAGGTCTAGAATGAATCTACAGAAAAAAAATGAGAACTGGGACAGTTTCTTTCTTCAAAGTTATTTCAATGCATTAAACATGCTTCCACTATGAAAGAGCCTATTATACATGCCAGAGTTCAAACAACTGAGTTCTTTCACTGAAATGATGCTCTGTATCATGCTGAAATCATTACAGAGCTTAGTCACTGCAAGTCACATCCTTCATAGGTGGCATAAATTACCACATTAAACAGGGATATTTTGTCTAGACTTATTTATTTCTTTCCAGACTTCCTAGCTTCTTAAAAATCTTATTAAACACTAGCTTTAATGTAATTAGGCTAATTGCTGTGTCTAAACACTAAAGAATGTCTGTTGCAGATAAAAGAGAACATATTAACTTCTTGCATATTTTTTCTACTATGATTTTTTTCTAGCTTCTTAACTGAAAAAAGTCCCTCATTTTGCATTCTGTTACAATTTTTAAATGAAGGATCTGAAATACAGATTATTTCATTCCATACAATACACAACTCTACCATCTCAGTTTCAAAACTTACCATTTCTACTGTAATATGAAAGCACATAATGTATTAGCAGGATTGTCTATCATATCTTGAAGAGTCTCTTAACTCTGTTTCTTAATTAGCTTTGGTATCTGGTCTTCTTTAATAATTAAACAATATAATCAAATATTTTTTGCAATTAGCTGCAGTTGAGCATAAAAATGTGGTGTTCTTTTTTAGTAAAAAGTATGCACTTGTCTGCCTGGCAGGGAGCGAAGAAGGTCTGTGGCGCTAGTCTGTTCTGTGATGCAGATGAGAGCTTTTCAAAGATTCACCAACAGATAGATGGGGAGCCTGGATATCTGCTGCAAAGCCAGGAGTGAGAAAATCCTTGGTGGTCAGGGGGGGAGCACTCTAGTGAGATATAATTCAGCAGAGGTAAGCCTGATAGCTGAAAAAGCCCTAATTAAGACCACCTGCAGGAAACTGGGGGCAGAGGATAAAATCAGAGGATAATTCAAACTGGAAGGGGCTTGAGGAGGTCACTACTCCAACCTCCTGCTCAAAGTGGCATCACCTCCTCAGCTCAAACCAGGTTGCTCAGGGCTTTATTCAGTCAGGTCTTAAAAGCCCTCATGGATGGAAAGCACAATTGCCCTTGAGCAACTTGCTCCAATTCTGATCTTGTAGGGAAAATGTTGCTTCCTGTATCCAGTAAAGACCTTTAATGGCAGAGATATATTTATATTGTTGGTGACTATTGGGAAATATCTGCCATAGAAAGTGGAGGATTCTTCATCTATTGCTACAATCACGACTGGATAGTTTTCTGGGAAACATCTTTTATCAAAGAAAAGTGGTCATTTTCTGTATATACATGTATATATGTATATGCTCCTTGTGGCCATAATTTAAGAACTGCATGAGGAGACATCCTTTCACCTAGTTGGAGGAGCTGAGTGAGGTGCTTTTGACAATAAAAGAATTGTTATATTTTCAAAAGAATGATTTTGAATATCTTTTAATTTAAATTACTAAAATTATAATAAAGGGATAGAGATGAAATGAAAGCTTGGTTTAAGGAACTGTTGCTTTTTCTAAGCTTTCTATGGCTTTTGAACTTCAATATTTCTAAGACATTCCTATAGCATTTAATTATCAAGGGACTTGGAAAAGAACAAGAATAGTTTCAGAAACATGTGAATAATATTGTTTGTACTTGTGCAAAGTCATTAGAAAACCCATTGATTAAAAAAATCATAAAAAAATGGCAGTAGACTGATGTTTCATGTGGTAGCAAGATATAGCATATATGGTTTTTTGTCTGAATAATAAAAAGGCATGATACTTCAGGAACTTTACTTGCTGAGTGATGCCATCCACTGATACATTGGTTATTAGGCTAATGTTGTATGCTAAGCACAGGGGCATAGAGGTAGCTTCTGGTGTTTTCTGATATTTTCATTTGCTGTTGCTGCAATAATAACATGCTGTAGGTGACTTCATGGTTGGGGAAAGGCCCTATTACTGGGATATATCATTGTTATAATGATACATTTAGTCCTTTTTCTACCCCTTGCTACCCTCAGGTTTCTGAGAAGTTCCGTCTTGAAAGACAAAATGCAGCAAAATGAAGCAAATTCGATGACTGTGCTTACTAGTCCTAGTTTGGTTCTGTACCAAACCCCAAACCAGGAATGCAATGATACGTGATGGACTGAACTCTGTTTCACACTATATATTCAGAGGTGAGCATTTAAAGCATGTAAACTTCGTATTAGCCAAACTAGAAATGGTTAATCTCTGCTTAGCTTCTTTTACCTCTGACTGTACAATTTACTCAGTAGATAAATACCAACATTGTTTATCTATCTAAAGCTATTTATCCAATTCAGCTGGCATATGCATTCAAGACCTAGGGGATAACTGTGGTCTGATTCTCCAAAAGTAGTGATAGCATCCTGTTCTCATTTTGGGATGGTAGGAAGTTATACTCTCAGAGTTTCCCTGAAGTGCAAATGGTGTCTATAAAATACAAAGAGATTTGACTTCAGTGAAAATTTAGAGAAAGGATTTTTGTGTAATGCCAGCCCAATCATAAAAAGGCTCTGTCTTGAGAGAAAAAAAACCAAACAACAAAACAACCTTCAATCTGAATCCTGTCCAAGAATTTTCTTTGTAAAATCTGGGTGAGTCCTAAAGTACAGATAAAAATACAGATAAGAGGAAAATTGTTCATGGTAGAATGGAGAGATAAGAATCCATTTAACATGTGCTTGTGTGGGCACCTACAACTTGGCAGCTGTGCTGGTGGTGTTTCCAACACTGGGAGTCTACACAGGAGCTCTGTAGCCCTTCTTCTCATGGCCATGTTTCTTGCTTTGCTGTTTCAGAGATCTAAACTGTTCCTTCCTTCTTCTGTTGTCCATCAGGAGGTCTGCAGTGCCTGCCATATGATGCGTCAACTATAACCACACACATAAACATGTGATTGGGAGCAAAAGTGGACAAAATTTTGGTGTTTTCTAGCAAGGGCTTCACAGTAAATAAATTTCAGTATGAAAGAGGAAAACTACTGCTTTAACTAATTTCTTAGTCAGTGATATCTAAGGACCTTTGAAGTTGATCTTGGGTTTTGCTATGATTTCTGGGTTTCCACTGTTCCTTTAATGGAAATTACCATAATTACGATTTTATGCTGTTAAAAATTACTTTTCTCTCTATCTCTCTTATTACTGTGAAAAAAATCAAAAGTACAAATTAAAAAATTAGTAATCTTGTTTCACTGGTATTTTCAGCAGTAAGTTTTGCCTTTGCTAAAAACCTGTGGTACTGAAAAGAGACTAATATTACTTTTACAGATAGTTTTTGATACATACTTTTTCCATATGCAATTCTTTTTGGATGTCCTGCTTCAGTTGAGACAACAGCTACATTGGTGCAAGATGACAGAGACAGTCGTCATTTTGGCTTCCTTGTGCTCTAGAGCAGCCAGGGAGTTTTGGCAATGAAACTCCAATGAGCTGCAAGACTGAGTTGAGTGCTGGGACCTTGAAACTGGACAAGAGATGACAAAGACCCATCTGAGCATAACTTGCTCAAAGAATTACGTGTGTTTGTACATGGACCACAGCACCAAACAAAAAGATGGAAAACAACATGAGTATACGACTGTTTTGTGATGTACTTAAGAGGACACATGTTTAAAAATCTACTGACAATCAAATAATAATTTATTTTCACATGTAGCAAGAAGGCTTCCCATGATGCATTTCAATGCACCTCTTTAAACAGTGAAGTTGCCAAGTATTTTAGCAACACAAGAAAATTTACCTCCTAATGCTAGTCTGTTAGAAGGTTTGGAAAAATTTAAAAGAGTATTTTTACTGTATATTTTGTAGTCATAACAGATGGTGATTAGGTTTTGAAAATTAACCAGAGGGAGTAGTGATGTTATATTTGCAACAAGGCTATAAAACTTCAGTGCTCCCTGGCATGGCTGGAACAACTAGGACTTATAGGGAAAAAAAAAATAATCTTTTTGACCAGAAGTAAAACATATCATTGGAGACTAAGCGATTGTTAAGTGGAATAATGACATTTGTTTTATGATCTTGATACAAGTTTTCTGAGTGATAAACTGACTAAAAAGATTTTTTTTTATGTAAACATGTTGCTCTGGGACTCCTGCCATGCTATTTTGAAATGTAAAGGAAAACAAAAATGGAGAACAAAATGGAGGTAGAATTTATGTTAGAACTCCATTTACCCCAGGAGGTGTTAGAAGAGGTAGAACATGATACTTTCTTGCTTCTAGAAAAGATGAAGGGAAAGTCAAAAGGCCTCATATGAACCTTATGTAAAGATTTACTGTTATCATCCAGATCTGCCTGAAATGATTTCCTGTTGTTCAGTCAACTCCAAATTTATCCCATTGATGCTCTTTTCTATCTGTAGGGTTATTTATGCATGGTGTAGTATATAAGCCATAAAGTTCAATGCCCGTTACAGTCACAATAAAACTTCTGTAGAAGGGAAATAAAGGATACCACAACGTCATGTCTCCAGCCTTGCAATGATAGTTGATGTAACAGTCCTATAATATTAGAAATTCTGCAAATATCTGGTCTTTTGAAGGCTTCTTGTACTGTAAATTTGGATGAAGGTTTGTTATTTTTATATAAAGATAGGATAAACTGTTCTACCAAGTTATTTAAGATCATTAAATAGATAATTAGCTGCACCACAGACTAAATTGTATTTGCTTTGGAAAGTTCCATGTTTTAATCCAAGTGTTGTAGATTCAAGTTTGTTTTCTTCTGAGAAAGCATTTATGAGAAATTAAGGTGCTTTGTTTAGCTATCTTATCTGATCTTCAGCTGATTTGAGATCTTTCAACTTTGAAAAATGACCTGATTAAATACATTGGTGAAAAATACACAATGTTCACTAAAACTCCTCCAGAATGGTTCAGACCGCTGTAAATGCAGGAAGAGATTCCGTATGGTTCACCATAGTGGAGACCGTTTCTTCAGTGATGGAAGATTTATGTGCTAAGTTACTGCTGTGTCTGGTTCTACTCAGATCTGTTGATGACAATTCACTCTTTTGGAGTCTATTCCTGTTGGCTCTGGAAGGGGTTTCCTCTGGAGCTAAAATTAAATTCAGTGAACACACTTGTACATAACCAGCCTGGTGAAGAAAACAGTCATTTTGCAGAAAGGTAGGGTATAAGAAGTACTCCAGATGGAAGCTGTCATGCCAGGACTCAGGCATACCACAGCATGGGAACAGCCCCAGCTTTCTAGTACTATATCAAGTAGTCATATTAGCACAGAACAGCCTTTTTTGTCTCAGGAAGTTAAGCAGTATGAGGCCCTTCCTACCTCAAGGTATCTGACTACTTAGGAGAAAGGAGAACTACCATACTGCAGCTTTCAGTTGCTGAGCTCATCAGAAGTTTGAAGCAGAAGACTATGAGTTTGTGACTTGTTATTAAGAAAAATATTTGAAAAAGCTGCTGAATAACCTGAGATTTTTGTATTGGATCATATGTCTTCCTACATTGCAGGAATAAGTGGGTTCCTGAAATTTCTGGAAGTTAGGTTGTTCAGCATGGGATTCATTAGTCAACTCTGGATGACCATGATGAAGAAGACTGTGAGCTACTCAGCCAAACTCCTTTCACAGTCATTAAAATGTAAATTCTTCTAGGATGTGGTTCATCTAATCTTAGTATAGACACTGAATAAAGTAGAGTTGAGTCCTCCTCCAGAAGTGTCAAATTCTCCCCAATAAATGTGAATTTAGACACCTAACTTCAAGGTCTGATATTAGAACATTTTGGTCTGAACAAAATAGTATTCCAGGGCAAAGGAAGACATATGCCCATTCAGCTATTAGGGAACTGATACCAAGATAAATCAGAGAATGTCCCCAAAATTTGGTAGTCTGAGTCATCAAGGGGTGCTTCTACTCTTGACAGCTTACAGGATTATTTCAGTTGATATTCCTTGCTCTTAGTCAGAGATTTGCATCAGGATTATAATTTTGATAATTTTTAAAGAAAACCAGGAAAAACTGTACAAAGGTTTATCTCTTCTAATTTTGTTTTTAATAAAAATAACTTTTAGCCTGCTCAGCTTGTTCAGAGGTCTTAATCAGTTTTCAGAACTGCACTTAAAAAATTGTACACGTACTTGAACAAAGCTAAGTTACAGTGGCACTTTTACTGCCTCATAGACTACAGTTATATGGAATGAACTTAATCAGATTAAATGAGCAAAGGAAGAATCTGCAGTGCCAGACTACCTGTCATGAACTTTTGTGTATTTGTGCAGCTAATCTCTTAATTGGATTTTTATTAGGAATGTTTGCATATTTATCCAGCTTAGTTGTTTTCTGCTTTAGTCATGGCCCCTGTTTTCTCTGAACATGTCTAGAGCTCTACTGAATACTAGATGCAGTGCTGTACTTGTAAAACATTGAGGACAACAAACCCTACGGAAAATAGCCATTTACAGAACATACCATGTGACAAATGGTCAGATTAGTACCCGGGTCATTACTATTAGACAAAGCTGCTTCTGTGAATAGCTGCATTTTTCATTCTTCATTCATTGCACAAGGAAAGAATGACTGAAAATGCTACTATCAGGGCTGGATACCCTCCAGCCAGTGAGGCCATTGTTTGTAGAACCTCACAGGCACAGTGTAGGGTGGCACTTTACCAAAGCAAGGCTCTTACAGGATTTATTCAAGGATGTGGAATTTTCCATTGACCAAGACAGGTTCACAATCCTACAGAGGCATACTTTGGTAGGGGACCATAAAAATAGCACTGTGATGGGTTGAGTAATGTTCAACTAAAGGTTAATGTAATTACCAGGAAAAGCCCTCTGCTAATTACAGACTGTCCTGTCTTTTAAAGCTGTTATAATCACACCGCTTTGAGAACTGCCACTGAAGCTCAGTTAATGCAGTCTGCTATTTGTGTGTATGTGACAACTTGAGTCAGCTCAAGTGCTCTCTGAAAAATGCATTAAACTATGATTTTACTGCCTCAGAGGTGAGAAACAGGAGCCTGAAAGGGCCTAAGGTGCTTCTACTACTGAAAAGAAAGGGAGTGGAGAAAAATAGAGGGCTGAGAATGGGTACCAAAGAGAGCAAAGATTACTGCAACCACTGCTTTCGATGGCTGGAGGCAGAGGTGGACTGTGGCACTGTTTCTCTAACCTCTGGCTATTGTCCCATGTGCCACATCCAATGTGTTTTCCCCAGTCCTCACAGCCTCCCCCTTCCATAGCTCAGGCTTAGGTAAAATAAGCAGCAGGTGCCACCCACAGCAGCCTTTGGCACCTGCCGAATTCAACTCCTTAGGTACTTATTAAACACAATAGAGGACCTAGTTCATAAAAAAGCGTTCATTCTACTGTGTAAAACCTAGTCTCAACAAATTAACACTTAAATACACAGGCTAAGCATAAAAATGCATTATAAGCAGGTGGTGTGACTTCTGAGCAGTTTTCTTGCGATCCAAACACTACAACAAATCAAAAAATAAGATTGCTATCCCAAAACTTGTGTACATATCTATTGTTTTTCCCTTGATTCTCCATATGTGAATAAAAATAAAATAGAAATAAGCACTTTTTTTTTTTTTAATCATCAACAACAATAATAAAATACATCATAATTTTGTTGTTAGAGCTATAGGGCCATTTCTGAACACTAGGAGTAGGACTCCTGCCTAAGAAACAGGAAGATTGCTAAAACCCTGTTCTGCAAATGGATGCCTTGATTTAATGTCTGTTTGGCAAGAGCTGAAATAATGGAAATCAATCCCTAAAAACATCACTGTAGGAAAGCCTGGACAGATGCTGAGGCATGTGGGTAGTGGTGTTCCTATGGGAGTTTGTAACTAGAATAAAAATTGAGGATTAGCTGATGTCTGCAAACTGGCATCAGGCAGGAGCCCACAAGGGATTTGTTCCTACCTATGCCCCTGAGGGAGCTCAGGAAGCACTCAGGTCTGATGGTTATGGAAAAACCAGAATGGAACCTGTGACAAGAGGGATGCTTTCTGGGTTTTGACTCTCTGGTGTGCAGGAGAGCACATCAGAGAGTCTTAGTTTGCAAAATTTGTCAATAGTTTCCACTTGTATCTAAGGAAGTCATCTTATATAAGTCCAATGCAAGTACTAAATATGTACAAACAAGTCAAACGTCTTGTTTCTCTCCCAGCATACACTTCTGTTTGGTCCTTGAGTCATTGTGGTTGCATTTTGGCTTGAGTGAACACATTCTCTCTTACCAGTTTTCCATACATTTTAGTAAGTTTACAGAGCATTTTGCATTTCCAGTGCTTATTCTGTAATTTAAGAGATTTTCTGAGCTGGAAACCCAGCTGTTAGCAAGTACATCCCTAGGTGACTTCATTTTAGCAATGAAGGAAATGATGGGGAGCTCTTGGGAGACTTTCTAGTGCCTTACAGCACTCTTTAATGTACTTTTCCTAACTGCTTTATCTCTGCAGACCTCTGTAGGAAAGTGTCCAGAACATCATCATCAGCAATTCCAATTGCAGAAGCCTGTGAAACCTGCCATGCTTGTCCCCATAGCTTCCCCTTGAGCCCTGTGGCCAGAGGTACAAAGAAGACAAGTCCCTGGGTTTATTGTAAAAGTTCCCTCACAGGGATAAAAGGCCAATTTATATGACCCTCCAGGAGCTTTGATTACAAGTGCTAGCTGGTGTATGATGCAGAGGAAATGAAATGTTAAATAATGTTTTTTCCCTTGCAGATGCTCTTGAATTTATTAGATTTGAAATACAAGTTTGTATATTCATAATGTTATCTAAAGAATTAAATTTTATTCTGATTGAGTGTTGTGCTGGCTGCTAGAAGATCTTTGTGCTTATTCTGATGCCTCTACAGAATGTACACACTGGAAAGAGCCTGATTGCACTCCTGAAGGGCCTTGTGATAATCTTGTTCCAGACTTATTTCCAGGTGAAGTTATTACAGTGTTGTCTGACACTAAGCTATGCTCAGCCCTGGCTTTGGGAGATGAAAAGGGAAAGCAAAGGCAGTGTTAACCCTTTGCCTGAGAAATCTTGTGTTAATCCAAGAAGATCCACATTGTCCAGCCTTAAAACATCACAAATAACAGATAATATTCTTTGTTCTATATCATCAAACCTCTCTTTATTTTCATAGAGTTAGACTGCATTTTTCACAATATGCCTAATCAGAGATGTCCATGATGGGGAATCTGATGTGTATCACACACTGCCAGTTTGCCATCTAGTGGTATACCACAAAACTAATTTTGCATCCTATATCATCATTTCAGTGGAAAGATGCCTCCAGAACACAAACATAAGATAATGTTTCTGCTAGTTGATTATAGCAATCTATTAACAGAAGACAGTCCATTACCAATGGTCCTTAATGCCTACACTTTTCACTTTGTCTTCCAGGAGCGGAGACTGGTTCAGAGTCTAAAGAGTTTTTAGAATCCACAGAACAGCTGCATAGATTCATTTGCTGCTCACCACCTCAGGACTTACTGTTTTCAGTGTTTTCTGGTCTTTTTTGAGGCCATGAGAACAAAACTCTATTTTTATACAAGTATTGGAGAGTTTCAAAATGTGAAACAAATAGCATGTTTGTATGACAATGAGACTTCAGTTAGCATGGACATCAAGAGAGGATCAATATAAAATCAATAGTTCCCAAAAGATGTTTGTTCAGTTTGTTTCCCAAAACTTTCAAGTTCTCATGTTTTCAAAAAGCTCCTTGGGCAGTACAGGTGGGCTGCCAGGGTCATGGCAGTTGTCCTTTAATGCACTGATCCATAGACTGCTGGAGGCAACATTGCAAAGGGAAAATACCACTTCCCTGCCAAATCTGGGAGTGCTGCTGAGGGACAGCTCATCACCTCCCCACCGGGCTGCTGTGGGATGGGAACCTCCTCCCAGCCAAGGGCTTCACCTCACCAGTCTGAGGAAGGTTAAGATATCCTGGGAGGTATTTTAGCCTGGGTTAGTGCATAACCAGCAGCTACAGGAGTTAAGAAAGTGGTAAAAAAGCGTTTCAGGGCATGGGTGACACTTGTGCAGCATGTCTAGGTTTTGTTTCACTCTACCATAATAGTATAGCCAAGAATATTCTTCCCTCATAAGAACTCCACTTTATTCCTTGATACCTGATAGGTGCACAGACTATTGTCACGTTAGTAATCACTTGGTACCATTTACTTGTTGTTGGGAGGAGACAAACTATGATCATGTGAAGACCAGAGTCCCAGTGCAGTCAGCCAGTTACTATATGAAGTCTTTGTCATCATTAATTTAACCTTCTTAAGAGTCTCAATAGCTATTTTGGCAGCATGTTCAGCCACACAGGCCACTAAAGACTTCAAGCAATTTTGCTAAGCCAGTAATTTCTGCTTTAAATAAAGAAGGAACTGATGACAAGAAAGAAAAGGACCTCACTTTGGAAAAATTTGGTTTTCAGAATAGTCTCAGATGTGAAACACTGGGGAAAGAAAAACTGGGGAGAAACACTTGTTTTATCTCTTTCTACATAAAAGAGCAAACAGTCATTTCCATCAGCTGCAGAACTTAATATTCTTACCCTGACTGTAGCAGTGACTGGAACAGAGACTACTTTCCCAAATATTAGATATGAGCCTGTGAATAGAAAAGGATGCTAAATACCTGTGCATAGTTTTGCATAGCTACTACTGTCACATATTTGCCAAGGAGCAAGATGGGGAAGAGAGAAGTTGGAAGAGCCATTTTGGAAAAGCGATACACAATAGGGAAAATTTCAGTTCTCTAGCAAACTCAGTTCATATAGGCAGTTCATTTATTCTTCAGGCTTTTATGTGAGACTGATTGCCTCACTAGCTTTTGTGTGCTTTTGAAAGGGGCAATTAAATGGTGGTAAGAAAGGGTGGAACAGCAAGTGTGCAGTGTCAACAGTAGAATGAGAACTATTTCACAGAATCGCAGAATATTTCAAGTTGGAAGAGGCTCACAAAGATCATCTAGTCCAAGTCCTAAATGAATGGCTCACAGAGGGGATTGAATCCATGACCTTGATGTTATTAGCACCAAGTTTTTACTAATGGGGATAATTTCTGAGACACTTGAACCATCCTGGAGGAGAAGAATCTTTCAGAAATATTGCTGACAGCTTAGGTCTTTTTGATAGTGATAGAGAAGGCGTAAATGCAGCTTTGGCTGACTATAGTATGTTTATTTGCAGAGCTGAGTGCATTGGCTCACAGACCTTGCATTAACAAAAAAGTAGCTATGATATACTCCCTTTAGTACTTTTGAAGTACATATAATTTCTTGTTTAATGGGAAGTTCCTGCTGGGAAAAAAAGCCAGGACCAGTACACTGCATATATAGGGAAGAAAAATTAAGTTTTGACACGGGCATGGCTTCTTCCTGAAAGGTATAGTAGTAACATGGTTATGGCTGGAAAATAAAGTCTTTGCTTTAGACACTGATATAGCACCACCAGAAATGTCTTAATTTACAGAAGACAGTGCTAGTAATACAGTTAGCTGTGTTAAAATCTCAGATTGATCTCTTTGGTAAAATCCTGACAAAGCACAGCTAGAAGAGCTGTGACAGTAAAAGTGGTAGCAAATGCAGCTGTTTTATACTGTATTCATATCACTCTAAACACATGGGAAGCAATATACTGGCCATCACTGTAAAATCTTTAGAGTTCAAATATTTCCATAACACTGCACTGAAGATCAGTTTCAAATTACAGCTGCTGTATCACTGAAATTAGACTGAGCAGAAAATTTTTATATATTTTATTTATTACTCTCATCACAACCTAGTCCCAAGAAATTATGTTCCCATTTCTTCAAATGAGTAATCATCTGATAATCAACAAAGAGTTCGTTACCAGGACGTTTTTCCTAACATTTGGCCAAATTATTTGGGTTATTTCTTTCCATATTAATGTAATCATATCAACTTGAATGCCCTAAAATTGTTCTGCAATATGAAAAGGAAAGTCCTGAGTCAGGGAACAGTGGTTTAAAACATGTTTTAAAAGGCAAAAGTAGATTAGAATCTTATTAATTACAAGGACTGAACTGGTGTTTAAGGTCCTTGTTTTGCCAAATCTTAAGCATCTGTGAGAAAGCAACAGAGCTGTTTATGTGATTCAGATGCACTCCTTTTAAACACATTGACTTTAAAATCATCTAATTACTGACACAAAAATACTATTTGCTTTGTTGTACTTAAAGTTGGGAATTGGTCTGGTTAGTGTTTCCCCAAAATATTAGTTGTAACACAGCATAGTCTCCATCCATTCTGAAATAAACAACATGGATTTTAAACCGCCCCTATCTATATGTATATTTTTAGTCACACATTCAAGTTTGTCATCCTTCTGTTCCAGTCTACATTCCTGGCACAAAACATAAGGCTTGTTATTCAAAAATTTAAAATTTTGCTTATGTGTGCATGTGGCTTTATTTTGAGTTATTTTCTTATGTTTGGAGAAATGGTTTAAAATACATGTCTGCAATAAGATATTTACAATTTCTCTTAAATCCTCAAAAGCTTCTGTTCTTGAATTGTGAGTCATATAGTTCCTAGAGAGCTGTTAGAAACAACATAAGATGGAGATATTAGAGGAGAGAGAAATCTGAGCTGAAACACCACGGGGCAAGGTATATTAGAAAGTACTTTTTAAACATGGAATAAGTTATTTTCATTTTACTTTACCATGCCGATGCTTTATTTATGAGAGTTTGAAGGACAAGCTGAAGTCTTAGAGTGATTGGCATTTGACCAGAGGCTGAAAGATAACATCCCAGGTAGAGCTCTCAGTTGCGTTTTATGGGAGCAGTGTAGAATAAGGGAGCAGTAAACAAAAATTATTGAACCAGACATGGAGGGAAAGAAAACAAACATTTTTACTGAGTAAAGAAAATTTCACCACAGAAGAAACACAGCTTTCATTCAGAGTTCTTAAGAGTTTTCATTCCTCCTTGCTTATTTTGGTGAAACTATTTCCATGCTGAGAACAACCACCTATTTAAGAAACAGTGAGAAACGGATATTCCAACAACAGAGGTATCAGTGTAGCAGCAGAGAAACCCAGGACAGATTCCTGCTCCAGGACTGCTTTGAGGGACCTGGAAGGTCCTTGTCCCCTGCATTCCAAATGAACAATGTAAATCCAGTCAGCTGTACTCTTAGTGCACAAGTAATTCAATGTTGCAAGTGACAGAGAACTCTTTCTCAAGGGATGTGGCCGGGCTTCCCAGTTCCTAGGTCTAGATTTGTTTGCTGGGCTTACCTGGTGACAGAGGAAGGAAACAGGAATGCATGGACAAAGAAGTGATACAGATGTCCTCAGTCTGGATGACAAGGGTAGTGTGAGGCCTCTTGTGAAGCACATTGACATTCAGATTGGCTGCAGCTACTGCCTTGGTTCAGTGCAATGGACATATATAATTCCAGCAGCTGGGCTCTGAGGTTCTGAGCTGTAAGACAGTCTTTCAGCACTCTGCAGAAGGTATTTTGATAGTTTTGGCCAAGTCATTCTGTTTTTGTGCTTCAGGTTCCCAACTCTTTATTTTAGAGAAGTGAAGATACACATATTCAGGATTACTTTGCAATTATGTGAGGACTTCAGTACATGATGGTGTAGAGCTCAAGGTTCCCTGTCAGAAGATCTCAGTGCAGTCATCTCTACTAGAATTCTGGCCCTGATGCCAGCTCTAGAAACATCCTTCATAGGAAGGAACATGACACCGCGTAAAAAAGGAGAAGCTTCCTGTTAAGACAGTTGTTCTTTCCAGAAAAATTAACAGTTGCTTTATGTCTTAGACATAAACCTTTCTACCACTTTATTAAAAACCTTTATTAACAACCTCTCACAAATATTTCAGAAAGTTCTCCATCAGAACTGTTAACAAATCCTTTCTGTGCTACTCCACCCCAAACTGCTAAAGTAACTATGGTCCTTTGACAAACTCCAATGGAATGCTCGAATTTACAATAATTTATTTCCATATGTATTATTTAGTGCTAGAATTCTTTCCACAAGTCTTTATATTGCAATTGAGAGGAAGCAGGAAAGTTTGTTTCACTTCTTTTTCCTGATTCCTGCTTATTTTTAATGCTTCTGTTAAATTCTTTCTAAAGAAGACTCCCACAGTTGTTTCATTTTACCCTCCTACAGAGGTCTTTTTCATCTTTGAGTCTTTTTAGAGTTCATTTTCACACTTCTTGTCTAATCAGTAACTTCCTACTGAAGTGAGGTAGACAGGTGCTTGCCCAGTGTTGTAAATATGCTAGTCCCATGAATGCATAGTGGCACATAAATACATTTTAGAGTTATTTTCTACTACATTCCCTTAGCATTCTTGTGTTTCCATCGTGACTGCACTTTGGGCTTAGGTTTGCACCTCTGCATTGCAGATGTGCTGAAGCTTGAAAGCTACTGGGAAACCCCTTTGAGGAAGCTTATTAGAAAGCAAATTATTTGACCTTTAGGAACACAGGAATTTAAGAAACACCGGACCATCGACTAAATATATTCTCACTGCCAAAGGATATCATTAGATAATTTGGACAAGGATTCTTGAAGAAGTGAAAAGAAAAAGAAAGTCAAAGGGAGAATTTTCATTTAATTCAATGGGTTCTGAAACAGAAATTGAAACACAGATCAGATGTTATTTAAAAATATACCAAATATCTAATACTAATTTGTCATTTTGTAGGAATAGGCATCCTTTTGGAAGAATTTGTAACAAGAAGTTAGGACTTGTTTTTTGCTTAGGAAGCCTTTCTTGCCTAGGAGTACTTTCCTCATAAATAGTTGAATGTTTTTCTTTCCCTTCTCTTTTGCATACCAGAGAAAAAATGTAGTCTCTCTCTGGTCTGAGGAGAGATAAATCCTCACAGTTTCATAGGCTGTGGTGGCAGTGAGCCTGGGGGAGGGAGGCCAGAGGCAAGGATAAAGCCTGGGAATGAAGAGAGGTTTTGCCTTTTTTTCTCAGGCTCTATGCTCTGGAAGCACAACTAGTTGTGCTTTTTCCTTTTTTTTTTTTTTGTGTTATTGCCTTCAAATAAGCCTTTTTGAATTCTTTCCACTGTTTTGGCATTTTGGGGGTTACCTGCATATGTCTTTACACCTCCTTGCTAAGTTTTCCCTTTGCTTCAATTTAGCACTTGAATAGTTTCATTTTAAATGTCATGATCAGGTTTGAGAAGTGCAAAATAAAACCATGGCATTTGCAGGTCTCGAATTAAAGTAATTGTCACAGCACCTTTTTGTGAAACTAAAGAAATGATGGTCTTAGAAAAATTATGAAAAAACACAGAATAAGATTATAAATGGATGGAGTAATTTTACTTGTAACATACTCTGGATTAAGTATTTGAAACCCTGACAATTACAATACATTACTACATGTACCTAAGCAGGCACATTGTGATTTAATGGGTGGCTTCTAAAGAAAATGTCACAGTCAGGTTGAAGTGTTCATTAGTGCAACATTTCCTAACATCCCACAGATTCATTTCCTCCCCTGTGAGTGTGTGAGAAATGGAAAATGTTGCACATTTAATCTGCTCTCCACTAATTTGATCCTTTTTGGTTTCTCATGGAACATTTTATTCCATTTTGGTCACTTAGAAATAATGTTCTACCAGAATACAAGGGAAAATAGACTTACAGATGAACTGTTATTTGAGTATGACAGCGTGTGGGAGGAAAAGTACATTCAGGTTGCAGGCGAGATAAAAAGTCTGTACAGTTACATCTCCTCCTTTGATTAGGTTTTTCTCAGTAAAGAAGTGTGATATGAGGTCAAGAACAGCTGCCACGATTGATGCTGGAGGCACCAGGGAAGCCCAGCCCTGGGATCTCCTGCGAACATTTCAGGCATTGCCAGTGATCTGGCCACTGCCATTTTATTTACTTTCTCTGCCATCTCTCATTTGAGAAAGGAGTCTGGAGCACCTGGAGATTCCTTCCCTGGCTGCCCACAAGAAGTAGGTTGTGTTTTTTCAAATGTGATCTGAGAATCACAAATCTCAAGAGAGATTTGTAGATTGCTCCCTGTGCATTTTAATAGCAATGGGCTTGCTTATCCAGGAAATTATTCAGAAATAGCTAGTGTAGTAGTGCAAATTCACACTGCATAAATCTGCTGTAACTATCAAGTCTGGGCAAAACCTTACGCTTTATTATGCAAGTAAAGGCAGTAATTGGTGTGAAATCAACAAAGAGTAGCGCAAATCCAACAACCAACAAGACAAAAAGGAAACTAGGTTTAGGAGATACGTTTGAAGAAACAGCTATTTTACTCCTGTGCCAGATCTGAGCTGATTCAAACTTAAGATGTGACAACCAGCATGAAGTTGCTCTTTGCACAGGTGTTATCAGAGGTGGATTTGATGTCCTATTGCAGCACTGGCCTTATCTTGATGACTTAACACAATAAAACACTTTTCTCAGACAGCTAGACTGCTTCCAGAGGTGGGGTACCTTTTCTTGCTGCTGTATTGTTGTCCTGGTTATAGTAGCCAGGATCAGTTTGTCACTGTGTGGGTGTGTATTCTAAACCCTCTGTGTCATTTTTCTCATGAACTGCACAATGGCCCATTTGCAGCAGCTGCCCAGGGCACACCTGACCTCTCAGGCTACAACTGGGTGTTTAGGAACTTCTGTGAGACAAGGAACTTTTCCTGTCTTCACACCTATGACTCAGGAGTGATAACTCTCCTCCGGGGAGTCATTAGTAACTTCACACCCACCTGAGGGGTCATGTCTGCTAATGGGCCATCAGGGATGCCCAAAATACACCATGATTCACCTCACAGAGTAAATTACCCATTGTGAAACTCCCCACTCGGGGGGAGAGACTGGGTGTCCCCGTTGGAGCCTAAGCATATATAAGCTTGGGGTTTTGGGACTGGGACTACTCGTCAGATCCAGAGGAGGACCAGAGACTTGACTGGACTGCAACCACCACTGTCAACTGGACTGCAACCATCATTTTCACCAGTAGGTTTCTTCTTTATTTTTACTTCAAACTCAGGAGACCACGTGCTGTTCAGCACAGGAGTTGGCATGCTCCATTCTGCTCATGCCCCACTGTGCTGGGCTGCACATCTGTTTTTGTGGGTCAAAGGGATTTTCCTTCTGTATCAGAGTATTTATTGTCATTTTTTTATTAAATTGTCATTCTGACTTGCAATCTTATTCCGAATTGGATTAATTTATCCTGTTGGTTTAACTCTAAACCAGCACAGTCATTCTTGCAGTCATGGTCGTCCAACTCAGGACACTGAGACTCCCTTGGTCCATCATCCATGTTGAAGACTAAAGAGAAGAAAGCATTAAATGCCTGTGCCTTGTGTCTGTCCCTGTTTGTGAGATGACCATACTCATCATGGAATGGGACAATGATATTTCTTTCTTGCTTCTTTCCATTAACATATTTGAAAACACTCTTTGTATTTCCCCCCACATTTCTGGCAGCTTCCGCTCCAGTTGAGCTTTGGGTGCACAAATTTTCTCCCTACAGTGGCAAACAACACCTCTGAATTCTTCCCATTTCACTTGACCTTACTTTCCCTGGGGATACACCTTCCCTTTTTGCCTTATCTCCAAGAGAAGATCCATACTCAGCCCATCTGGCCTTCTGCCCTGCCTGCTTGACTTCCCACTTTTGGGAATTGCCTGCTCCTGTGCCCTTAGGAGGTGATATTTTAAAACTGAGCAGCACTGATGGACTTCAGCACCTGCAAAAACATTGTCTCAGGGGACCTTACTAATTCCCTGAGCAGCCTGAAGTTTGTTCTCCTCAGGTCCAGAGGTGAGGTTTTTCTGGTATGTTTTATCCTGTCAACAGAGATGTAAAACTCAATTGCTTCATGATCACTGGGGCCAAGAAGGCCACCAATCTTCCTTTCACTCCCAAAATCTACTCTGTTGACAAGTAGCAGATCAAGGAGGGCATTTCTGCAAGTCAGCTCCCTTAGGACCTGTTCCATAAAGTTGTCATTCAGTTTTCAGGAATCTTCTGGTCTGGGTTGCACCAGCTGTGTGGTGCTTTCAGTTAATTTCTGGCAAGTTGAAGTCCCCCATAAGGACAAGGGCAGTTGACTTGGAAGAGTCCCTTACTGCCTCAAAGAATAATTCACTGGTGTCATTGTCCTGTCTGGGTGGTCTATAGCAGACTCCCACAAAGACATCTGCATTGCTTGCCCCTGGATTCCTACTCAGGGTTTCTCAACTGTACCGTTGCCAGCTGTGAGCATCATACATTCTAACCCTTCCATCACATACAGTGCCACCCCTCTGCCTCTTCTGCCTTGTCTATTCCTTCTAAGGAGCCTGAGACCATCCATTAGGGCTCACCCCACCAGGTTTCACTTATGCCAATGACGTCAAATCTCTGGGACTGAACCAAAGTTTTGAGCTGCTCTTGTTTCTTCCTAGTGCTGTGTGTATTGGTGTAGAAGCATTTCAAGTGTGGTACATTGTAGCCAACACCTCTTGAGGCAGATTGAGGGGCCCCATGAGTGCTGGTTTTCTGAAGTTTTGGCACACCATCCCATCACTCATCACTGGCAAGCCTGGGTTTTTCCCCTTTCCCCCTTCCAAGCTAGTTTGAAGCTCTGTCAACAAGTGTCACTAGTTCCTTTGTTCCTGTGCTAGAACTCTTTTCCCCCCTCTGAAACAGATGCATCCTTCCAGGCATCAGTAAACCAGGTATTGAGTACATCATCCCATGGCAAACAAACTCCAAATTTTTCCAATTACACCAAATTCAGAGCCACTCATTGGCCTGAGGGATCTGCCTACTCTTATAAATGTTATGCCTCCTTACAGGAAGAATCTAGGAAATTGCTACCCTTGGTCCCAATCCTTCTACCAATCATCCCAGGGCCCTGAAGTCTCTTTTGATTGCCCTCTGACTTCTTTTTGTTATTTGGTTGGTGCCAGTTTGAACAGTCAATATCATATAGTAATCAGAGGGTCTTACTAGGCTAAAGAGTTTTCCACTACTGTACCTTATCCAAGTGTGTACCCCACAGAAAGGTCACTTGCCGCACATAAGCAGAGTAAGATGGAAACCAATTTTGTGCCCTACTCTTGTTGCACAGACATTGAAAAGTCATACAACTTACAGGCTTGCCACATACATGACAAACTTCCCTTTGATGCAAGCAGTTCAGGATATCTGCTGGGACAACAATCAGACTTTATTATGGTCCTACTTCTAGTTAACGAGGAAAAGTTGAATGGAAAATCAGTGTAAGGACAGGGGTTAACGGACTTCTAATTCTACTGGAAGTTGTGGAGGAACTGTAATTACAATTTGTATTTTGGTTTGAACGTGGTAGGAAGTTTTGGCAAGATGTCATTCCACTTCTTAAACCACTAGAGGGCCCCAAAGTCCACCTTAACAAATTGACTGAAAATTTTTTAAAGGCTCTACACAAAAGTGAATGTGTTTTCCAGAATTCTTGAGCTTTCTGGTTTTGCTACCACTTAAATGTGTAGGTTGAACAAAACCACAAGAAAATAAATACGTATGAACGAAGATACCTTGAAGTGTAGCATCACCAGAGACTTCTCTCCCCTATGGACTTGCATAGCTTTCTGGAATTTGGTGTGGGTGGTATCTCAGCAGCATCTGAATTTCACCTGTGTCTTTTCTGTTTTATGAGACAGACGTACATATAGTAGGTTCTCTGAGAGTGCACAAGAGCCTTATGAATTCATACCACTCCCTATGAAGACATTTGCCATATGATAAGACTCACCTCAAACCTTACTTATGTAGCTTGTCTTATGGTTGTGGGGGAATGAAGTAGCTAAGTTATGCTTGCTATGAGTGTGAAATACAGGCAGAGTGAACCATAGGTAAACAAGAAAAGGCTCTTTTCAAACAATGTTTCTTTCTTTTTGTAGAATTGATTGTGGTGAGTGAGCATGCTGTTCTTCTCTGTATTTATAGATGTGTCTGAGCAGAGAAACTCTGTGCCTTTGATCATCCTGAAGAGGAGCACTTCCTTGTAGTCTATCTCCTGGCTGCCCAAAATAACAACCAGACCTTACGGTGTTCAGAAACATGCAGAGTTTCAAAACTCAAGAAAATTTTTCTATTTGTTCCGTAGTCTCAATCTGAGACATTTAGATATAGAGGCGTAAAATGATGTTAAATTTTTGGCAATCCATCCTGGGCTGAAGCCAAAACCTGGGTCATATGAAGAGAGAATATGTAATTTGGACCAACCATTCACTCACTTCTGTCCTGGAAGAGACTGAAATGTTGGACACTGAAATACAAAAATAATAAGTTTTATGGCTTTTGTTGAAATCTGTATCACTTGATGGATGATAGCTAGGGCAGTTGACTCCACAATCCAGAGAGGGGAAAATGGGTTCTAATAATAAAATACTAAAATTACCAGAAACCTTTCTAAAATACTTTGCCTGTGACATATTAGGAAATGTACTGTAATGTGGGCTGGCTCTACTGGCATTTGCTTTAAATGGTCTGCATCATACCAGTGGCCCTTCCATCCCAGAGTAAAGAGTAGCTGTCCAGAGTGATCTTTGTTATTTACTTAATGTACTGTGCTTACACTGCCCTGTCTTTTGGAGGGCTGCCAATGAATGCAGATGAGGCACAAGTTATGTTTCTTTCCTTATAGTTAATTTTGCCTTTCCAGTAATGAATTAGACATTTGCATGAGAAATAATTTCAAGCAAATGTATGGCTGCCAGGTTAGTGATTGTGATTAGGGATAATGTTAAAGAAAAAACATTGCTTGTTCTTTTAAACAAATCTTTTCCTTATTAGGAATGATACAAAAGATATTAATGTATATGTGAGCAGTCACCATGTTTATTGTATAAAAAGACTTGTTAACTCACCAGCAAGATAGGAATGGATTAAATCTCAGATAAATTTTTAGTATCTGACTCAATCACCTGAACTCCTTAAAGAAAAAGAGGCAGTTCTAGAAAAATTATTTATTTAATTTTATAGACGATGACTAAGATACATTATGTAGTTCATATCTGAGAAGTATTCATTCATGTCCTTTAATTCCAAATGAAGTCGAAGTGACTTCGTGGCTTGTATATTATATATATCTTTTGGCTAGATGAATTCCACTGTGTCATCATGCAAATCTCACATTTGTTTGTGCTAAATTATCAAGTATAATCTCTGTGCTGTGTATGTGGCAGCTTCAGCACTTGTGGGGAGAAAAACATAAACAGCAGGCTGTTTATATTCATATATGTGTACATATACATGGGCTTGAGAGACACTGCAGCTCCCAGAAACAATCTGATAGAGTTCAGTTTTTCCAAAAGAAATCCCTTTCCCAGCTGGGAACTCTTTGGAAATGTAGCTATGGGATCTCTTCAGGCACTGTGTGGGCGGATGTGGCCAAGCTGTTGCTTGAGGAAAGCCTGCCCAAAGGGCTTTGACTCGAGAATAACTCACTTCCATGTCCTAAGCACCTTCACGGTTTGCCTCCTGGGTCCTTTCTCACAACCATATGTCAGCACCCCTTCAGGAGGCTCTGCCCAGCTGCCTTAGTTGGGACATAGGACATGCAAGGAGGGTGACATGCAATGGAAGGATAGATAAAGAGGGCTCTGATAAATAATTTCAAATACATTATAATTCTTCAGGGAGTTGATTAATACACTCTCTGCTTTCTTGATTGGTCTCCTACTGCAGATATTTTACTTGTGTTATGAGTGAATGTTCTGTTCTCAAAATAATAAAGCTTTCTGCTAAGGAGTGATTCAAATCAGCAGTAATTCAGAATTTTCTGTCTATTTATTTATTTATTTATTTATTTATTTATTTATTTAAGAGGGCATAAATGGATTTGTAAAATTCTTTATAGTATTTTAATTCCTTTCATAAGCATATTTTGGGTCTTGAGGGATGTCCATACCAAACATGTGGCTTAGTTCCAAGTACCATTCTTCTTAAAGCCTTTGTGTTTTGGGGCATAGCTAGATAGGATGACAGAATATATATTATTTTTATAGCTCATATTTTGGGCTGACAGGATGAAAAATGTTTTATCCTTGTGAAAAAATTAAACATTCCTGTCTAATTTTAAAAAGGGTTTGTCTAAAGGACTTGCTGTAAGCCTCTAAATGCTTTTGGGGTCTTCTTCCTGTTCATTAGGAACTGTTCTGTATTCTTTTGCAATCAGCTCTCATATCAATTGTAAGAGGTTTACAAGTGCCTAAAAATTCTCTGTGGACATCTAATATATTAATGGGATGGGGAAGAGGAAGGTCTTCTTGTAGTGAGGCATTATATCCGGTATAAAACACCTCTGGGCATGATACTGCAGTTTAGTGGTTGGCTGTGTGGTTTGTTTAATATTAGATGAGCAGCAAGAATTCTTTTGTCTGTTGAGTTGTTTTGGTTTTATTTTTATTAATGCCCACTTGAAGTTTAGGAAAAAATAGGAAATCCATTTAATTAAAAAAATACAGAAAATGCATTCTCAGAAAAAAAAGAAAGTTTTCTGAAATAGTAATTATCTCACTCTCCTTTAGGTTAATGTGTGATAACATATTCATCTGGCAAAAGGTATCTTTAGAAACATGATATCATCACAGTTAAATCTTGCTGATTGATCCCATGCAGTAAGCAGGACATTTGTGACAGCCTCATGCAAATTACCTTCTCCTTGAACTTCAGATCCGCTTTATGTTTCTTTTGATTATTTCTCTCATTGTCATTATCTCCAGCACTGGTGAGACATACCTGAAGCACTGGGTCCAGTTTGGGGCTCTCAAGTAAAAGTGAAAGAGGGACATACTAGAGCAAAGTTCAGCAGAGGAGCTAGAAGGGATGGGAGCATCTCATACCAGAAGAGAGGCCAAGAGAGCTCAGATTGTTAAGCCTAAAGATACGATTGCTCCAGGGAAATCTTATCGATGTATATAAATACCTGATGGCTGAGAGTAAAGAAGAGGGGGCACGACTAATCTCAGAAGTTTGCAGTGTCAGGACTGGAGGCAGTGGGCACCAATACAGGAGAATTTCTCTCAACATAGGAAAACATTTTTTCTACAGGGAGGGTGATTGAACTCTGGCACAGATTGCCCAGAGAGGTTGTGGAGTGTCCATTCTTTGTTTAGCCTAGAGAAGAGGAGGCACAAGGGTGATTTTACCACTGTCTACAACTACCTGAAAGAAGTTGTAGCCAGGTAGGGGTCAGCCTCTTTACCCTGGCATCTAGTAACAGAACAAAAGGGCACAGTCTTAAGCTGCACCAGAGGAGGTTTAGGTTAGACATTAGGAATAAGTTCGTCACAGAAAGGGTGACTGGGCTGTCCAGGGAGGTGATGAAGTCAGTATCCCTGAAGGTGTTCAAGGAAAGTCTGGATGTGCCACTCAGTGCCATGATCTAGTTGACAAGATGATGTTCAGTCATAGGTTGGATTTCATGATCCCAGAGGTCTTTTCCAATCTAATTGATTGTGTGATTTTATGATATTCCAGAGCCTTCCTAGCATGGTCCTAGACAGCTGGCTCTAGGTGACCCTACTTGCAGGGGAATTCCATTAGACCATCTCAAGCCTCAGATCTTCTGCTACTGCCACTGTTTCTGCAATTCAACAGGAATCAGGAGAGGCTGTGGCTGAACAGCGTTAGTACTGCTGTAGTACATATGCAGGCAGGAGCTTCTGAAAAAGACTTTATGTTGAATTACAGACCAAAAACCAGACTTCTTTATTTCCTAAGACCAGAATGGACAGAACATGCATCCAGTCTGAAGCCTTGTACATTAAAAGCCATAATATCTAGTCCAAATGAATTAATAGCAAAGTAGGATTTTCAGAGGTTGCACAGTCTGTCTCTTCATCCCTAGGTGGAGTTAGATGTGCCTAAACCATTACTGGCAATGTTTTCAGTCAGGAATGATCTTTATTATTAGCGTTTCTTGATATCTTAGTGAAACTTTAACAACTGTTGGTCCTAGAATCCCATTGTGTTTTCTTGCCACACTGATCATTGAGCAGAGTTTACTCACTTTGCAAGACTGCTGCCATTCCCAACTCAACCTTTTCTTCTTCAGGCTGAATAAGCCTTCGACTCTGTCAACCTTTTCTCGCTGAAGGCAAAGGAAAAATTCACTGGGGACTGAATCCAATCAGTACAACTTGCCTGCATATTATATGCCTAGTCTAAGTGCTACCAAATGAACTACCCAGGCCGATCCTTAAAAACAGCCTCTTGTATGTGATGTGTGACAAGTACTGAAGCAAATGATCTGGCAAATACACTTAGAGGTTTTTGGAATGCTATATCAAGAGCAACAGCAGTGGTTAGGTCAAACCATATGTATCTAAATGAAACAGTGTTTCCCACAAAGGAAGATGGACATGCGGTGTCCAGTCTCTGGAGTCCCCGGGCTCCCTGCCTCGTCAGGCAGTACCTGAGCTTTGCGATGGCGGCTCATTGCAAGCTGCCAGCTCAGATGCTCTGACACTTTCCCATGTGGAAGAGCTTGTCTCCCTCTCTTAACCTGGGAGCACTGGGAGAACCGCCTTCTGCTCCAGGCACTCAGCTGTATTCCCAGAGCTCAGGGAAGATCTCCTCCCTGGGGGCAGCATCAGCACCTGCAGCATGACTGAAATGCACTTTCACAGAGGATGCAAGGAGGTTAACCAAGGGCATAGAGAACTGTAAAGTTCCAAAGTCATGCCCTTCTCAGTCTGGATGGGAGCCAAAACTGCACTAGCCAAGCACTTGAGACATTTTCTTTGCTACCTCAGAGCACCACATGAACCTTTGTCTTCAACCACTACCAAGATGCATGAAGAAAGCAGAAGAAAGCAAATGGACAAATACAAGAAAAAATGGAAAAGGGAGTAGGGGAAAAATTACAAAAGGAAGATCCCCTCCATCCCATGCCCTCTTCTCCCAGCCTGGTCAGGCAGTAAAGGCCGTGAAAGACAGATTTTACTTCTGTATTTTTTAAAATACACAGTTGAAGGAGTTATGGATGTGCTAAATTTAACAGAAGCATTTCGACTTTTCCCCAGGCACAATAATATTTACAAAAAGACAACTTAAAAAGTAAGAAGAGATAAGTTTTATATCATGAGTTAATGAAATCTGTAGCTTTTATAAAGATAACAGGACTACAGACAATAAACCAAAAAAGCTGGACAGAATTTGTAATCACCAAAAAAAAAGTTGTTGCTGTAACAAGGAGTAACAAGGAACAAGGACCTGCTCTTATGAAACTCTACGCAAGACTTTTTTTCTCAGTCAATTCACTTTGAAAACACCTTGAGAAATAATGTAAGGTGTGCTCTGACATCAGAATTCTGTAAAATGAATAGAAATTCATAAACAATATTTTTCAGTGTCACTAAATCTGTATTTTTATTGAAGTGATTTCATTCAATAGAAACAGATAAAAGAGGAATGAGGCCCAAAGTACCGAAGTGGCTAAAATAATTTAAATGCAAAGTGTAGTCACTTAAAAAGTAGAGAGAGCATTTATATGTTCAGAAATGTACTGATGCTTTCAATTTCTCTCACAAATTACCGAAGTATGCACTATTTCACTCCTAATGCTGTGGTCTAATTCTTTTGTTAAACTCCATTGATTTTAATAGGACGTTGCTGTTGTAACAAGGTGCAGAATTAGAAGATAAAGTGTTCTAATGTGACCATTTTTCTTTTACAGACTTGTTTCTTGTGTCCTTGATTGTTTCGCTTTGATCTTTGAAATGACTTTCCAAGCCCTGTCTGTGGAGGCTGCAGTGTTATTCCCATTATCCCTCAAAAACACTGTTTCTGAGCATCGATCAGACCCCTATGGCAGTTTCCAAAGTTTGCATTTCTCAGTAGAGCAAGTCCATGGGCTGCACCTGTAGTTACTTGTGGGTATGACAGCAGTACAAGTTTCATGGCAGAAAGACTAAGTTTTAAGTAAAACTTAGTGTCTACTTTGACCTGTTGTTATGACACCTGACAATACAGGTACAAAATCACCTAGGAAAGCAGAAGGCAAATAGATTTGATAATTTGAAAGAGTGAAAATTATTTGAGAAAGGCAAAGGGTTCGAGATACATTTAAGATGTATGGGGTTTAAAGCTCTCTCTGGCAGAATGTAAATTGTAATTAATTTATAACTTAATAAAAAGGCATAATATCATGTTTTGGCAGTTTGATGAATGAGACATTGGGAAAAATGTTTATCCTAGAACAGAAAAGAATGAAAAAGCTTCTGTCACAGACCATGAGCTTATCAAACCATGGTCACTTCGCTTGCAGTAGGAGATGAAACTATACTGGGGACCAGGATAGGCTTAAGTTTGATTACCTTTATCATTGTCTTACAAAAAACAGTGGTGCATGAAGGTTAGAAAATGGTTTTAATTAGCTTTTTTGATAATGTTATTGAGCCTATGTTTTTTATTTGGCATGCATATCTACTCTCTGCTTTCCTCAACAGCCAGCAGCTAAGAAATCAGCAAAGAGTAGATTTGGAAGAATAAGTCTTTGTATGAATAAGAATATAGAAATAGAATTATAGGGCATGTTTTGAGTGAAAAATCTGGAAAAATGACTTGAGGAAAAAAGTGAAACTAAAAAGATACTGAGATATTTTGTGAGCTTTTGTTATTTTCCAGTTTTCAAACAATAATCAAAACCACTTGTCAAACTGGTAATTTCAATGATTTTCAAAGTAAAATGCTTCACTTTCCAAACTGAAACTATTTTATCTCCTTTGATTTAATAAAATCACTGTACTATATTAAAAGGACAGCACTGAAAGCACATTAATTTATGATATTCCTGTAATAAGAAAAAAATAAAATCCTTTTCAACTCCTTGATTTTGCAATATTTTCAAAAGATTCAGTTTTTAATCTGACCGGGAAATGCTACATTTTGTACTTGCTAGTGAATTGAAAAAAGTAAATTAAACTATTTCCTTAGCTGCTCATTAGCTGGTAGCACTCCACATCATCAAATAGCATAAAAGGGGCTGCACTCAGACTAAAAATTGGGATGGGGAAAACAGCCATAAAATTTCATCATAAATCCCTACACGTAATCAAGTGTTTGGTACGAAGAGCAGTTGCACTGATTTTGAAGGTAACATAATCAAAGTTGAAGCAACAATGATTCACTGATAGAGCTGTAGCATAAACAATCCTGTTTCCAAGGGAAAAAAGATGAGTGGTTTGTTAACTTTCCCTGATAAGGTGGCTAACAATTTTATCTTGAAGTTGGTTTAATTTGTTTCATTTATTTTAGTAAAGGTAAAAAATAGGAAAATAAAGAAAATGCCCTGACATGAGGAAAACATCAGTGGGAGAAGAAAAACTGTCAGTAGATTTTTCTAGCTTTTACAGGATTTGGGGTTACACTGGGAGGAAAAATCACACCCAAATTTTATGTAAGAAAAGCTATTAAATGAAAACTTTTTCTCTATTTAGAGCATCAACCTGGTTTGGGAACTGAGCTTATACCTTATGGTGTAGTGCAGACTTGCAGGCACTCCTCTTTATTTGACTGGAGTAGAAACTCAACCAGCAG
The DNA here is from genome assembly GCA_013399695.1 of Formicarius rufipectus. Taxonomy (NCBI): domain Eukaryota; kingdom Metazoa; phylum Chordata; class Aves; order Passeriformes; family Formicariidae; genus Formicarius; species Formicarius rufipectus. Next base: position 324,639 of record VXAU01003160.1, read on the forward strand.
AGACCCTGTTTTAGCAGCATTGATCCTGCTCTGGTGTTCTCCAAGTTGAGTCCTCAAAACAAGTGGTAGCTGCAAGGCATAGCATGCAGTTTACAGTTGGTCTGGAGTTTATATTACCTGAGTAAACAAACAAATGATAGTAAGAATGCAGTGCTTTGTGAGAAATAAGCAGTTCTCTGTAAATTTTTCCCCCTATTTTCACAATATAGGTCTTGCCTTTTTTTTGTACATCTAATTGTCTGCCCTGCATTCTCATTTCTTCATTGTTTTTAATTGTCATTAACATATGATCATAACATTTGCCATAAATTTCTGTCATAAATCTTTTTGCCATAAATCCCCATCTTGCTACATCCTTTTCCCTGGCAGGCAGGGATCTGAGGCTAGAAGCAGGCTATGCTGTTCCCTGCCACAGCATAAGAGTGATTGCATCACCAGAGGGTGTCACCTCTGTGGATGGCACTGCACAGATGTCAGCCAGCCATGGTGAAAGGAAGGTCCCTCAAAGTCTCATTCTGTTCTCATAAAAATATAAATCAATGGAGTAACTAGGATATTTTGATGGGATTTTCTCCCTCTTAAAGCTAGAGGGGGGTGATGAAGAGGGAAACGAGGGAGCAGCACTACTAGATCTTTTTCAGGCACTTTCAATCTCAGTGCTGGAAGCTGGAGTTACAGGAAGAAAAGCTGTTCTGAGAGATCTTTGAGCAGTATCTAGAAACTTATTTGACAGATGCAATTAAAGCTGAAAATGAAAGTAGTAGATTCTGAAAAGAGTAGGACTGCTCTTGTTTAAAGAAGAGATTTGACAAAATTATATAATGTGGTACAAAAATAACACATCTATTCCTCTCTATAGTAAAAGAACAGGGCAACTTACTGTGAAATTGAAAAAAATCCATTTTAAAGCTGATGAAAGAAACTATGTTGTTACACAGCATGCTGTTAGCTTGGAACTCCTCACAATTTCTATCACAACAGCTTTTGGCTGGGCTGACCGTTACTTGCTGGAACACTGAGTCGGTTGACAGGAAAATGCTGAAATAAAATCAGAACTTAAATGCTCAGAGGAACACACATAAATAATAAATCATGTATTCTTGTCTTTCACCATCTTATAACAGAGGTAAGCAGATTTTGTTTTCAATTAAACCTAACATAAATCAACAAAAGATGCTTCCCTTCAATGGAACTAGTCTTTGTTTGTGTGAGATGCTTACAAAAGTAGTTATTTTTTTCCATTCTACTCTGATTTCAGGCCTGTTGCTTAAAGTATGTGTTCAAATAGCAGCACATCACCACCCTAAAACATGCCTTTAATGTTTAAGATGACAATGCTAATCACTTTAAATAACTCTACGACTTTACAATAAATTCTAACAATAATACAAAAAAATTCTCCTACTGCATCCTTTTCTGCATCCACCAATTTCTGTTTTACACTTGTTGCGTCTCTCTGCCATTCCCTGTTTATCCGAAGTGTCTCAACAAGACACATTGGCAACCATCTGCTGTAGATTTTATTTTCATTGCACTGCACTAATAGCAAAGTTGTTTGTCTCCGAGACTCTAACCAGTAAAATAATTGTCTAGAAGTGGTTGCTTGGGGGGTGGCTGCTGCTGAGAAGAGTTCATAGGAAGAGCATAGGTTTCCATCTAGTGTAACGAAATTAAAATCCATGTCCAGCTGACTCGTGTGCCATCTGTGTATCTGTGTAGTATCTGTGTATTTGTTGGCTGAGTGTGGGCCATAAGGACACCATGAGTGCCTCTTCTGTCACTGGTTGGTAATGGGATGAAACTTGGGTGAGAGCCACAAGTGAGGTCTACCCTGGATGCTTAGCATCACTCCTGTGTGTGAGCTGAAGTTGCTGGGGTAGGAACAGAATAGCAGAGGCACTGAGATATTGGAAAGACAAAAGATTACCCTCAGCTCAGCTGCCTTTTGCCCTATCTTTGGTCTTGGGAGAGGTTAGAAATGCTCCTGAGTGAAAAAAAAAAGACTTTTCTTCCCAACCTCACAAGTACCATGCATTAGGGAACAAGTCAACAGCTAACTTGGAAAACATTCTCATTGGTAAAGTGCTAAATTTGTCTGTTATACACTGTTGCTTTCAGACATTTAAACAAATTTTACACAAATGTATTTTTCTACCTTCTTGTTTAATTGGTGCTGTTCTTTAATTAACCATGTGAGTCTGACTTTTTTGTCTCTTTCTATAACGTCCTGTGATTCAATGCAACCATGTTAGTTTATTTTACATAAACCGTTATGCAATATATAGCTACATGTCTACCTTAAAATGGAAGTCAGTTCACAATTATGCCTAACGAGCTTGATTGTCACATAGGTGCACAAACACTTAGCTCAGTAGAAAGGGTACTCACACAGCACTGAGTGAGATTAAATAGACCAGAAGGTATCAGCTGCTTTCAAAGGCATTTTCTCTCGCTACGCATTTCCCGTAAAACAAACATGAAAGAGTGTTTTCAGTAACCAAAGATTTTTATTTGATGTTACCTTTTCCCACTTAGGGCTTTTGACAGGCTCTTCTGTCAGCCTGATCTGCTCATTCCTACCAGCAGTGAAGTTTGCATGGGTATTCCCTGCTCTGCTTCACTGAGCTTCAGCATTTCTAAAGTGTGGTTTGACTTGGCCTGACACACTTCTCCTGGAGCAAAGAAAAGGATTAAGAAATGCCTGGAATAAGAAGTACATCACATGAATTGCTATGGCAATGCTGGGGAGGTGGCAATCACCAGGCGGGAGGGACAATAAATTTGGTGCACTGAGTGGTCTTTCCACCAGGCAGAATAGGAGGCTGAAGGTGATGCCAGACTGTAGGCTTAGCATGGCTTTTCTTGGGAGAATGTCCCAGAGAGAGTAGCCCTGAGCCATAGGTGCACTGAGATGGTGCCGCTGGACATACCCAGGGAGCAACTGGGACCGCAACATATCGCGTTTGGGTCACCCAGAAAAGTCTAGGTTCAGCTCTGTTTCAGCAGTTGTTTGGCTTGATGGTCCCCAAATAATTTTGCATTAATTCCAGGTACTTTTGCTTGAGTAGACTGAAAAGTTTCACTTCAGTAGACTGTTGGCCAGTGAATCCTACAGTTTCTATCCTAAAGCACTTAGTTGTTAAAAATAGTCAGCAGGTCTCAATGGTACAGAACTGAACTCTTAACAGCAAAGTGAAATTTCCTGGAACTCATCAATTAAAACACTATTTGGGAAATATATTTTAATTTATTTTGATTTTATTGTTTTGTCATTTATATGCTAATGTGCAATGTTGGAGCATTATTTCTATTCTTAAACCCATGTGTCAGATTTTAAGGGGTTTACAGTAATTGCAAACCCATATTTTTCCTTATAAAGACATATGAACATTTTTGTATTTCAAAGCCTCAGTGAATGGTGGTAGCAGGCACATTTTGAATAAAAATGTATACGGAATAAACATCTAAATAAAACCAGAAAAGTATTAAGAAAGATAGACTGTCTATGTCTGTAATGTACGTGTGTGTACATTATGTACTTAATGTGACTCAGCTATACTCTCTGTCCCCTCACTGCCTGTACTGGCAGGGGACACCTCTTGGAGTGCTCCCTTCAGGGAGAGACACTAGTGAAGTGCACTGGTCCCCCACCCTGCTCTCTGCAACCAGGGAAGATGAGGAAAGGTTTGGCCAGAGGGACTTAGTGAGCATTTTTTAAAGGGAGAAACGGTGTGGACCATTTTAAAGGTGATTCTTATTTGCATCTCTTGTGACCTTTCAGTAAGACCCACTGCACACAAGCTTGACCTTTCCATGGTCCAGCTGCTGCAGAGTTTGCAAAGAACATGCTTAACTCTGCTATTTGGAACAGGACTTGTGTATTTATTATGTGGAGTAAAGTCTTGCACAAAGACCTCAGACCCTAATCACCCCATGTCCTCTAGACCCAGGACAGTCTTAATCATAAATACAGTTGATCACTAGAACAAAAATATGATGTTATATATATTACTATTTAATGTTCATAAATTACTTGGGGGAAGTATTAGTTGTGCATAACAGTGATGATATAGTATTTTAGGGGAACCATTTCCAGAAGGTTCATTCCTTGCTTTATGAAGTGTCTCTCTACCTCAATCTCTATCCCAACTGTCCCCAACATGACATGGACCCTCCTGACACAGAAAGCCTCTGTGCTGTTACACTGATGGCCTCACTCCCCACTTCCCTCTTGTGCCATGTTATTGTCATAGCTTTTAGGAACCCAGTGTGTTGCAACCTTTCTGTTAGATGTCCTGTGTCCGCATGTCACCCATGAGTGTTGCTTGACTTGCTGTTGATCTTCTATCCTTGGCTGTCCAGAGTAAAGACTGAGGCTGGACCAGTTTTCTGTGCTCTCCATCCCTTTTATGTTGAAGGGGATATACAAGAGGGATCTAGCAGGGATCTAGTTACCTGCATAGCTACAAATACTCTGTGTTTTACTAAGAGGTGAAACTGGAAGTGTTAGAAAAAAGAAAATAAATCTTTGTAATACAGGGGCTCAGGAAATAAATATACTATGAAACCTTTTCTTACATATTTGTAGTCTGAATTCATGCTATTGGAGAGAAAAGCTGAATGAGGAAGAATGAGGAAATTAGGCTGATGGTGATTTTTCTGAACAGGTGTTTGGGCTCTATTTTCCTTGGCCTTTCTGTGCAAAGTTGGTTAATACATATTTTTGCAGTATCTTAGAATCACAGAATCTGCCTCACACTATTCTTCAGTTGCGTTGCTTCACTGAAGTGGCACAGCTCTGAAAGACTAGTTCTGAGGTATGAATCACCCAAGCAAACCATTGCTTAGAATATACTGTTTTAGTAGAAAATTAGGAAGAACTGCTATTACATATGTTAATTATAAGAGGTCACTGAATGTAAGACTAAAAGATAATTTAGAGTGGAATCTGTCTTGACTAACTCTAGCTGTCAAAGCTAAATTAGAAACACGCAGGGGAACTAGGCTATCAAAGATAGTAATTTAGTTTCTTTCATATAAGGTGAGAGAAACAGACACTGTCACAGAGCAAGTTTTTCAAAGAAACTTAAATATGTGTTTTAGATTTACATCACCAGTTATAGAAAAATCCTAGCTGAGTAGCTTAGACTGGGTGATGAATATTTAAATTAGATGAAGCAAATCTTTGTCTTGGCACTGTAGCAAAGAAGATCATGTTAAGACAACAGAAAGTTAGTAACAGCCATTGCTAACAGTAATGATATTTGAATAATTCAGATAAAATAATATTAAATAATGAAGAAATAATCACTGACGAATCAGCAGAAGTGTGTCATTAATTTACCTGTTTACAGTCTCCCACATTCACATTGCCATTGACGGAGTTATAATTGCAACACAATGTGAAAAGGAGGGATCAGGGCCAATAAAAATACACAAGCTTTTATTGAGAACTGAGGAATGGTCATTTAGCAGTGACTGAAGAAAGCATGTAAATGCTGATGTGGAATCCAATAAGTCTTTCAAATACTTGCTATTTTCATACTTTTTCTTTCAGTTGTGAACTTAAGGTTGCTGCAAATGAGGCACAGTAGTCAAAGCACATTAGTGGCAGTAACACAATGGCAGACATTTTTAGCTGCAGTGAAATTAGAAATGCTTTCTAAATACCTTCTCTCCACATAAACTCTAGTACTACATAGATAAAATACTACATTTGTGGTTTCAGAATCTAATAGCTTGATTAAGTGAACATTTGTGATGGGAGTTTTTCAGGAGATATTAAAAAACTGACACTTAAAAAATTCTGGTAAAAAAAGTTGCTCAGCTCACCAACACTAGAACAGCAATAGCCTCCATACGTCAAGCAGGTATGTTGCTGGTTCCTTCTGCTTAGTGACTCTTCTTTTGTTTGAGAACTGGAAAGAGACTAAAGAGCCCATGGAACAGTTGAAAATTTTTTGAGAATGGGGACGCTATTTAAAAGCCACTGAAAAGCATGGTCCCCAGTTTAGCTGGAGTAATAAACAGATCTTGGAGAGTATTGAGAGGAAGAGACAGAAATGGCAGGAAATTATTGTGGAATAATGCTAACTTGCCTGTGAATAAGAGATGTCATTGAATTAGATGTGAATCATATAAAATTGGCACTGTATTGCACTGTGATTTTTGACCTCTATCAAATTGCAGTGCATGTCTATGCATTTGGTGGCTGTATTTTCATGTTCTCTCTAATTAGTTCTTGTGTGTCAGTTCATTTTGTAATACTATTAAAGGCTAAGCCTGAAAAGCAAGCAGTAATGCAAATCCTGTGACATTGCTGGCTTTCTATCTGTGCTAGGAAAAAATGGGAACACAAGTACAATGAGTGGGGTAACCCTTCCTACTGATGATATTGCAGAGCCAGAAGACATTTCTGTAGGGGGGGCATGAGAAGTGTTAGTTGCAGAAATAACTAGAAAAGAAAGTAATTGTATCCCCAGAATAAATATAGAGTGCAAGTCAATGTTTCCACCAAAGTTCTAACCTGTGGCCATTCTAAAATCCAGATTTGTGGTCCCTCTAGGTGGCAACTCCATCCAGTGTACTCCAGACACTCCAGAGTATTCTGGAGACCATGAGAGGGAGCTGCTGGGCAGCTCAGCATGCCACGGACTGCTCTCCTAGCTGCTCATCTGCCAGTCTTTGAGAGTTCTGGAGTTGGATCTGCTGTCTCCTCCAGAATTATAAATGAGGAAAGAAAGGCTGACTACTTTCCACCAGCTACTAGGAGTGTTTCTCTTGAAGTCAGAGGGGTCTGCAGTGTATCAAAAAAGAAGGCACACTGGCTTCCTTCAATGGAGTTGCTGGGCTTTCCATACTTCTTTGTTGTGGCCCACTGGTAGTCTTGAAGATGATGTTGACACCTGCTGCATTTTCCATATTTCTGCTGCTGAATACCCTGAAGTTGGGTTCTAGGAACTATGTACTCCTAAAAATGGATTGCAGCCCAATGGCATCAGCTATGCAAGTGTATGGGACTTATGAATACTGACAAGAGTTGCAGACCTCCATATCTGCCCACTTAATCCCTTGCCTTTTCTGCTTCTCTGCCAAATCCAGTGCTCTCCAGAATCTCAGTCTGTACAAACATTCGGGGTTGCCCCATCTCAGGTGCAGTCTGTCACTTTCCCTTGTTGAACTTCTTATGGTTGGTGATTGCCCTGTCCTCTCATTTGTGGAGGTCTCTCTGCAGGGCATCCCTGCCTTTGAGGGTGTCAACAGCTCCTCCTTGTTTTGTGTCATCTGCAGACACAATACCCCCTCCAGTCATGTGTCCAAGTCATTAATGAAGATGTTGAAGAGCACAGGGCCCAAGATAGAGCCCTGTGGAACACCGCTGGTCACAGGTCACCGTCTGATGTTCCCCCATTCACTATTACCCTCTGTGCTCAACCCATGAGCCAATTGCTCACCCATCACATGATGTGTTTATCCAGCTGTGCTGGACATTTTGTCCAGAAGGACCCTGGGAGAGACAGTATCGAAAGCCTTACTGAAATTCAAAAGGGTTACATCATCTGGCTTCCCTTGATCAGCTGTGTGGGTTACCTTGTCATAAAAGACAATCCTGTTTGATAAGCAGGACTTTCCTCTCATGAAGCTGCTCTGGCTGTGACCAATGACTGAGTTTGGAATTTCTAGTTTCTGGGAAGTCTGGCCCCTTCAAGTCTTGCTCTCGATGGTTTAATCATTTTTTTCACACACACACACAAATATAATATTATTGCTGTAATTTAGAGAGCAGTAAACCATTTCCACATGCAGGTATTTCCCCAGACTCTTGCAGCAACTGAAAGGATCCGACATTTTTGTCAGCTGCCTGCTTTATGAAAAAAGAATGCAAAGAAAAGTAGCAGATATGTCAAGCTAGGCAATAATGGAGACTTCATGGGTTCTACAGTTTGGTATATTGTCCACCATGAGAACTGCCCTTCAGTGGTTCTGAGATATCAAAGCTTTGCTGCAATTTAAAAGACTTTTGTATTTTTTGTAATATGTTGTGATTGCTGAAACCATATTTTGTGATGAACATCTGTGGTTTTTATTGTGAACACTTCCCTCTGGTATTATAACGTTCTGATTGAATGTATCCCATAGAAGTTCAGTGCCAAAGATTGATCCTATGGACAAGCCTCAAATCAAGGAACTACATCTGTTTTTGCAGATTTAAACTTTCTCTTCCATCTGTGAAGTTGAAACACAGCCTATTTCAGCCATGATGCTCCACACAGAAAAGGGGCCTGATGCTTATCCCATAGGTAATTTTGCGTCCCAGTGGCTTTGCACTGTCACACAATTTTTCTGGGATAGATTTCACAGGTAGACACAGTGGATATGCTTGTCTGCTTCTGTATTGCACAGCTTCTGCATTTTGGAACCTGCCACATGCCCCCATCAGAGAGTAGGGTCAGCACAGTCAATTTCCACGGTATTATTGCTGCCACTTGTCCCACAGAACACAAGCATCCCATGGTCCTGGAGATACAGTACTCTCAGCTTGTGTTGAGTGTTAGAGCTCTGATACTTGTAGGTGATTTGCTCAGGGTACATTTGATCATGTACTTATGGTAAAAGATTTTATGTAGAGTGTTTTCCTGTGTGTGTGAGTAGGTCTTTGACAAAGTTTGTTACAGTGGCTTTTACACAGTCTCCCCATGGCCAGGGTTTCTTTGTATACAAAAGTTTTTATGAAGTAGAATTTTTTTTAAGGTTGATGTCCAGGTTCAGTACAGATGAAAGCATATCTGATCTGCTTGTCTGGCTGATTTGCTGCAACATATTTCACCACTAATCTGGAAAAGCTGAGGCTTTTCTTTTGAAAAATTGGCAGGCAGAGACAAATCTGGCCCCAGCAGTGCAGATGCATAAACACTTTGGCAGAGAGATAAGCATGGTTCTCTGCACAGGCTGTGCAAAACAGAATCCTTCTCTCTGAGGATCTCTTCAGGAAAGGCAGAATGGTGCTGATACTAGGGGGTATTTTGAAGCTTTTTGCAATTACCTTTTGGACTGATTAATTGCTTGAACCCAAAGACTGCAAGAAGGAGAACTCTGAAGCCATTTTTGCATTAAATGAAGGGATATCTGGAAGCTTCAGAAAGAATTATATTCTTATCAGTCAAGAGTAAAAAGAAACATCTGCTATTAATTCTTTCTTTTTGTACATGATGGCACTTTGAGGTTCTTTTGTACCTCTAAAAACATGTCTGTGAAACATACACGGAGAGTGGAGAAGGAAATTTTGTCTGAATCCGTTAAGATGAGATATAACTGAGGAGTAGCATTTTAGATTCCTTCTGAGCGAAGGGCTGTACGGTAGAGAACAAGGCTTAGGATAGGGACAGCACTGTGTCCATGTGTCTTCTCAAATTATTCATGATATAAGTGCAACAAATACTTTTCTAATGGTCAGTTGGGAATATATAGCCATTATTTTTGTCCTTATGCTATTATGACCAAGGCTTAATGATTCTTCACATGAATCCCATCAGTTGAGAATGCATTAATAAAAATGTCCTGCTTTGCTGGACTTTCTAAAGTAGATAGATGGGAAGAAATTAGTTTTTTCTATTGTCCATAAAAATAGGTGGAAATAAGTTAATCTTGCTTAGGCTGGGCCTTAGAATGAAATCAATAAATAAAATATTGCTGTTCCTACATGGTCATGCAACTGAATGGAATTGTAATTTAACAGTCAACATATAGAAATAAGAACAGTGGAAGACAGTGATATGTTTATGGGAAATTGAGGAAATTATTTGGTGGTTTATGACAAGATCTGTATGAATGAGAAGAAATATGTACAAACCATGGCTGGATGTGAGAGCACTGCCCATCACTTTGGTCAGAGTTTCATGAGTTGTCAGACCAGGAAAAACAACCCAGCATCAAAATGATCTCACTTAGAAGTTTGATGTCCCATGTAAATGTGGATTGCCAGTACACACTTTAGAAACAGTAAAAAGAAACAAGTGCTTCTGATAAAGAATTCCTCTGCCCTGTTTTCAGGATTGAATGTAGCACTCTGAAGGTGTTTATTTTTTGTAAGGAGAGCACCTCAGCCTGAAGTGCTGAGTTTAGTTGTAAATGATGTATTTTTAGATCCCTAACTTAGGGGAGTTGAATCTCTCTACTAAACTAATATGAGATGCAGGACTTCTGTGAAATTAAATCTTCAAGGTAAAACATTTTATGAAAAAAGACTAAATCTTGATCAGTCATGAATAATCTATTGCATTTTCCAATAAATCAATACAGCTGATATTTATGTTTATATTGTTTTTAAAGCTCTTTATTTATAGCTTGAATTAGTCCAGCTTCAACTTCCTGCTGAAGGATCTATTTAAACCCTGGCCTGCTCCAGTGAACTATTGCATAGCTTTGCTCCCATGCAGTGCATGTGGTGATTTATCTCTTCTTAATTCACTTGTCTCAGTATCAGGTGTCTAGTCTGAATAAATCATTTACTTTCCCTTTGTAGCCCATGGAGACAGATAATGATTTATCCAGGTTGTCTGGGACATTTGTTTTCTTCTGGAGGAAAAGCATCCTGGGGTGATGACACTTTCCCTTTCCTTCAGTTACAGAGGGGGCCTGATGACACTAGTTGACACTAGATCAGCTAAGATAAGGTGGAACAAGTTCTCTGAGATGTGCTTATGACATTTCTGACCTTGGTTTCACTAAATTAAGCATGCCAAGCTGCTGGAATCAGCCTTCAAAGTCTTTTTAAAAAATTTGTCTCCCTTCCTTCCATCTTTTCTCTTTTCCAGTATGTTATGTTCTGCATTTAATTCTTCTGAGTTTCTTAACGCTCCTCTCGAAGAGTGGACACCAGAAGTGGACACTCTTTCCGCAAAGGAACATACTCTCCTGTTTCTGCTTCAGAGTCCCATTCAAAATAGTAAAGATAATGATAGTACATTGCTTTGGGCAATGCCAAATCACTCATACCTTGGCACGATGTTCAAATTCTTTCCAAAAAAACATATCCTGGAGTATGGTTGTTCATCCTGTGCACACGGTCTACATTCTTTGAAAAGATAAATATTTTGAGGGACTAAGCTAAGCAAATTTATTTTTAAATTGCATATATCAAGATGCATAAGGCAGACACTTTTCAGAAGAGTAATACTTCATCTATAATATTTGACCTTGGCCAAAATCACAGGGATGTGGCTCAGAGAAGACAGTCTTTTGTAAATCATATATTCTCTGCTCAGAGTCACATGTGGGTTTTTTTCGCCTCTTTATTTTCAAGGAAAATTATTGATTTTTGCTGTAGGAGTCACAGTGCAGTCAGAGAAAATAGTAATAAATTAAATTTGAACACCTGACAATCTGTGATGCAGACAAATCCTGCAAGAATTCTGCATCACGTTCACACATCCCTCATATGTGCAATGTCAGGCCTTTGGAAGGAGACCTACATTTTCTATGCACATAGATGTCAGTTTGTCTGGATTCTGATTTCAGGTGAACCAGTCCGAGTCTAAAGGAACACCACTGACTGTACAGCTGTCACTCTAAATTTACACACTTGTAACTCAGCCCATCCTGAAATCTCAGTCAGTCTACATCTTCATGGACTGAGTATACAGTTTACTGAAATTTGGTCTGCAAGAGAGAAAATAACACAAAGATACATGGAAAAAATTCTCCAGTTCACATATGTCCTCACAATATTAGAAAAATATCAGGTTCTTTTAAAGAAAGAATACAGAGACTAATCTGGTGTCATATCCCAGATTGTCACGCTAAAGATGCTTAGCTGTTGTTGAGGAATGTCTGTGTACCCAGTGGCAGACACATGTAACCTTGCTGCTCTTCAACTCCAGGCCAGAAACCACTTGCACATTACTGTTGCTTGTGCAAAAAATACCAGGTCTTGCCAAGTATTTTTGTTTAATAGAATGGGGTATAACATTAGCCTATGGTGAGAGGAAGAGATTGAAATATTTTAAAACCATATGTTTTTAATAATGTCTGTAATACTTCAATGTCACAGTTACAAGCATTCACAGGAAATATATAGCCAACATCAGTCCTTAAAACCAAACTGTGTTACACATAAAACTGTATCTAAAAACTCTGGGCATCTGCTCCCATTTTTGTTCCACATTAGTGGTCCTGGAAATATTTTGATTTTATGTCCTGATATAATGGTATTTACTAAAGCCTTCTCACTATACTCAAGAAAAATGTTCTTGTAATTCAAAGACTTGCTCTATACAAAATAATTGTCCTAAATTTTTCCTTTTGGTTTATTTATTCGCTTTCCCTCCTCTTCTTCCCACACGTGGGTCTTTTACGGAGATTTTCTTTTTATCAAAGAGTTAAAAAAATCATCATCATTAAACATTTAATTTTTAATCTAAACCCCTCACAGCTTCAGATTTACTCTTTTGAAAATGTTTTATTTTAGCCGTAAAGGTTTGACAGTAGTTAACAGAGACTAACTTTAATAAAAGTGACTGAAGAATTTTCTAGAGAATAATTTCTTTTGGAAATGCTCCAAAGAACAGATCTTTACCAAGAATGGATCAAAAGGTGAATAAATGGCAACAATAAAACTGCAATGATGGTACCAAAATATTTTCTGCTGGCTATGCAGAAATACAGATTTTTTGGTTTATTTATTTTCATTTTCTATTTCTTTTTTATTTATTTTCCATTTGTTGTATGTTCAAAGTTTATCTATCACAGTGTAGCATGAAATATGTATTTACTACTATGTAATACTACAAATTTTAGAAGTACTTTGAAATTATCACAATACAATGATCTCAAATCAAAATAAATTACAGCAACTATATAAGTTCATGTAGAGTACATTCAGACAATACAAAACTGCCCCTTTTTGGAGCTGGAGCAACAAAAAAACACCCGAGCTCCAGCAGACTTTCAGGAACCTCAGCCAGCTTCTCTGGAGTTGCCTATGCCCTGGAAACAGCCTAACTCACACTCGAGCAATGCCCTCGCTAGTGACCTCTTCTGACCTCACTAACTTGTGTTTATACATTTCCTCTCTTTGTCTTCTAGTAGGTTTATTCTTGATGTCCTCATTTTTTGCTCTCATTCTTTTTCATGTTCCTACCTCTTTCCTCCAGCCTATTTCTCTCTTCCTCCTCCCGGTCCCTCCTCTGTGTCCACTTTGATGGCTATCGGGAGAGTGATGTGACCAACCTCTGTTTGGGCACTGATATGCTGCAGGTTGCCTTGTTTCTTGCACAGGAAGCCAGTGGTCACATCTTCCAGTTCACAGCAAGGGGTGTGACAGTCACTGAACAGAGCAGAGTATTGGTATCGGCCCTGAAGCAAATTTCTTATTATATAATGAATTGGGCTTGAGGAAATATAATGATAGCAAGTGGCTTTAATGATTTTTTTTTTTAATGATATTACACAAAAGCCCTAGCTCTAGCCACCATTTGCTCTTAATATGCTAGTACAGACACCAGGAAGATCTGAGTCAATTAGCAAATCTCAGTCACAAATGACTTGGGGAAGAACAACCTATCCACTTGAGACTTCAGATGTGTAACTAATAATAAGTTGTCAGCTTACATTAATTTTTACACACCTTGGATGCACCAGATATGTACAGGCAAAATCCAGTGTTCAGGGAAATGACATGGAATTAAGGACTCCACAGGGAACTTAATCAATGCACATATTATATTGATCTCAAGTAGTTTTTTCATTGTGATGAGATTTTTCTCCTTGTGTAACTCTTTCAGAATAATGTGTTGGAGAAAAGATAGTAGGATGGAAATTTCATCTGCAAAATACAAGAGGCAGTTGGAATATTTTGTGAAATGCTGCTCAGTGAAGTGAAACATCTCTCACAGTACAACTTCTCTGTCTGAAAGAGGCATCCAATGTAGGTGACTTTCAGCCACAGGAACATAGATTATCATATTGTAAAGTCATCAAATGGCCTGAGTTGGAAGTGACCTTAAAGATCATGTAGTTCCAAAGCTCCTGCAGTAGAGCCCCACTCAACCTGGTCTTGATTACCTCCAGGGATGGGGCACCCACAACTCCTATGGGCAACCTGTTCCAGTGCCTTGCAACCCTCACAGTAAAGACTTTCTCCCTAGTAGTTAATCTAAACCTACTCACAGTTTGAAGCCATTCCCCATTGTCCTGTTAACTCCATGCTTTTGTAAATAGTCTCTCTCCATCTTAGGTACTCAATTACTTACGAAAGGCTGGAGTCTGATCTCAGTTACACCTGCATGCCCTGAAATAAATTTATTTGATTTTATTGATGCAAATGGGATCCAAGACTGGCATCACATTTAACCTGAGGAAACTGTTGCTCTTTTCTGCAAGGACATCATATTCCCAAGAGAAACGGTTAAATCAGATTATTTAAAAAAGAATTATTTCTTTACAAAATGAACAGAAAATCAAATGTTTGTCTAGAGTCAAACTTTCCAGACATCCACCTGACAACAGGAAGCAGCTATTCCGGATCTATGTTTTAACATCTGGATTAGGAAGATATGTGGCATGGGCTACACACAGAAAACACTGAGGCTGAGGACCATTTTCGTCTGGATGAGTCATGGTGGATCAAGCTGAGGGCATGTGCACTCTTTCAAAACTGGTGGTTCCAGAACAGATACACTTCTGAAAGTCCTGAGAATTTTTTAATATATATATTCTCCATGTTTTATCTGTGGAAAGTCAAGGCACAGATGAACTCAGTAACTTTGCATGAAGACACACAAATAATCTCAATATACATGATAGTTTCAGTATGAAGGCTGATTCCTTGCTTTAAATACAGAGTCAGTTCCAGTATGAGTCAAAAGTGAAGACTAGATCAAAATACTGTCCACCTAGTTTGGACCATTTTGTGCTCTCCTAAGCAGACTTTATCATCTACAGCTCACGTACCAGTTTCTGCAAAGATATCTGAGAGTCTCACAAGGGCTAAGTGACCATAACTTAATGGATTGAAAATACCTCATTACATAAAAAAAAATAAATTGTTCAGCTCAACACTGAAAAAGCTGTCCTTTATTATTTTTTCCCTTATTTATTTATCTATTTATCTATTTTTCTATTTATTTATTTATTTATTTATTTATTTATTTATTTATTTATTTATTTATTTATTTATATTCCATCAAGTACATGAAATAAATTATTTAGGACCCCAGTCTCATGCTCCTGATGGCTGATTATATCCAGAATACTGCAGTATAATAGAAAACAATGTGGGAAATTCAAAATTTCTCAGTCAGATTTCATACTTGGGCTAAAAATTTAGAAGGATGTTACTAGTTTTGCTAAGTTCCATCTCATTGTTGCTTTGCCGTAGGGATTTCATAAGGTTACTGATTGCACTGAGGGGCCTCATTCTGCCCTCAATGTAGTTTATTGTAATTTTACTAAGTTTAACAGTTTATTCTAATGCTATGATGCAACCATCTGAAAGAGAACAATCAAGTACTAATTCTGTAGGGTGCTGATATATAGCTTGTATTCTTTAAGAACTCCCACTTTAAAAAGAAATATGGCAATTAATTTTAATAAGGTCCCATTAATTTAATAAAACTACAGAGTTTTAAAATGTGTTTAATATCACAAGCTTCTTCAGACTCCAACTCTGGTTTTGTTAAGTGATAATCAGAAAAATATACTTTCAATAGGTCTGAATGCTTGCATATTCCACCAAGGATATTTTAGTATTTTCCATTTTTCTGAAGGAAGTTGTATCATAAAAAAGAAAAGGTAGAAAAAGTGGTAAGGAGATAACACCTTGGTGGAGTGGCTTTAGCCTAGCAGGTTAATGTTTCCTTTTAGAAGAAATGCTATTGGAAATGTGAAAGGATTGCCTACCATTTGGCCATGGAGTATTTTAGTACCTGAAAAGATAACTACCAGTCACATCACTAAATACTAGGCAGTCAAATGAGATGAAGGCAACCCTGCCTTTCAAAAGACAGTGTCATCTTTTGAAATTTTTTACATTCTCATAAATTTAGGGAAGTGGGAAGGAACAATTTAGTTCCGTTGTGGGGGACTCTGTGCTGACAGGCCTACATCTGGGGAGGGGAAACAGACCTCTCTCATTCTCAGAAGTCCAAGCCAGGCTGTAGAGTTTCCTCCTGCCGAGTTGTCTCAAATCATGCCAGCAATCACATTGACTGTGTTTCTCAGTCTTTCATGCTGGACTATGTGTACTGCAAACTTCAGCTTTACTAGAAGTTGCAAGAGTGTATTTCTGTACCCTAAGGCTAAGTTAAACCTGCCTGGACTAATAGAAATCGTGAAACAAAGATGCATCTTGAATGATGAGCATTCACAGCCAAGGCAATATTGTGGTCCAGTGACTTGGAAATACTTGAAAACTGAACTCAAATGACACTGTTTGTGGAGCTGTTTCCCAAATAATTGCATGACCAAAGATTTTCCCAACTTGCTAGTGTTCAGTGGGAGGCAGTTTCAGAACAAAATTGCATTCACTTCTGCAGCAGAGTGGCCACAGTTCGTCCCCCAGCTAATTCATTTGTCATGTATTGTCACTGTATGACATTTCAGAGGTACTGTTGAGACAGAAGAGAATTCAGACGTACTATTTGTATAAAGAGCAAAATCAAAACAAACTTCTGGGGAAAATTACTCCTTGCTTTCTGCTAAAATTTCCAAAGGAAAATGAAATACGTATGAACCATTTCAATTTCGGATCAATTTGAACAAAAGAGTTTGTATGTAATCCCAGACATTTTTCAGTAACTTTTATTCAGGGCGGAAGACATGTAATGCAAGTCATGGGGTAAGAGGGACCTAACCAAACATTGCATACATAATACTGTAGGCCTAGAAAAAAATCCTGCAGCTCTTCTAATACAATACTCTACATGAAGAAAGACCAAAGATGCCTACACCTGTCACAGAAGCTGTGTGCCTAACTAGTTTTTAAAAATTCTCTAGCAAAATGAACAAAACAACTCCCCCCCAAAAAAATAAAGCTGCAATACCATCAGTCAATAGTCTCTCCCATTGTTTCACTGTCCTTGTGGCCGAAAGACTGTTCCTATTATCCAGTCAAGGTCACTTTACTTGTCAGAAGTGAACAGTGTCAATACAATTCATTCTTGTCAAATCTGTCAGCTGTTCATACCATTTTAGTATGCTCCAGGCACTTATAAATTGGTTATTTAACTACTTGTTCCAGAGTCATTCCAGGAATTGGTGTTGCACCAAATAGTCTATAATTCCTGTTTGTTTATTTGTTGTTTGTTTTAGGTTTGTTTTGGGTTTTTATTGTGTGTGTGTTTTTTGTTTTGTTTGGTTTTGTTTGTTTGTTTGTTTGGGTTTGTTTTTTTTTTTTTTTTAAAGATAGGTATTGCATTTGCTTATCTTGCATTATCTGGGACTTGTCCATGTTCTATGAGTTTTCAAAGATAACAGTGAATATTTCAGAGATTTTTTCATATTTCTTTAAATAAGTGAAATTGAATATCATCAGAACTTGATGGCTTCAATTACACTTAGCTTATCCACACATTTTTTAACTTGTCACTATTCTGCTTATGCTCCTATTTTCACATCAAATTTAATGTGGTTAAGTATCTGATTGGAAATTAACCTTTTAATGCAAAGATAGTGAACACTTCAGTGCTCTGTGAGTGGCCTGTTAGGTTATGAACCTTTACTTTACCCTTCTTTTGCTTCTCGTGTACTTGTTTTACCTTGCATGACTTTGTTGCCTTTTAGTTCCAAAATGATGTTAACACCTTACCCTCTGAACTTTTTCAATTCCTATTAAACTCTTATCTAATTATGTTTCCTATTGTGGCAGTTTTCACCCAGTGTCCACCCAAATCTCCAGGCTCCCCATTTCCCAGAGTGAAAGGAAAAGGAGAAAAGGCAAAAAAACCAGCTGACAGATAATGGCAAAATGAACTCAGAGTGGCTAAATACTTAAATTTATTACTAATAAGATAAGAACTAAAACTAAAAAGAAAGACATAAATCAGTATTAAAAACACCTTTCTCCTCACACTTTTCCCTCTTTCCAGCATTTAAAGGGAGCAGGGAATGGGGGTTTTGCAGGTGGTTGTTGTTTCTGCCATTGCTCTTGTTCTGTGGGTCACTCCATGGGCTGCAGTCAGGTATCTGCACCCCGATGGTCTCTGTGGGCTGCAGGGGGATAACTGCTCCACCACGGTCTTCACCATGGGTTGCAGGGGGACCACAGCTCTGAATCCTTCCCCTGCTCCTATGGGGTTCCTCCCACGGGAGACAGTCCTCGATAGACTTCTCCAACCCCTGGGCAACACTCTACCAAGGGGGAAATAACCTGCTCCAGTGTGGGTCTTCTACCACGAGTCACAGTTGCAAGTATCTTCCAGGATCTCACTCCATCCTGGGCCTCCCACAGGGCAACAGCTCCTTCATGATTCCACCTGCTCCTCCATGGGCTGCAGAGGGGTCTCCACAGCTCTATGCTTCTCCACAGGCTGCAGGGGATCATAGCTTTGAGTCCTTTCCTCTCTGCTTCAGCGTGGGGTCCCTCCTTCACCTCCTCCTCCTGCTCCAACCTTGGTCTCTCTCTTCATTGTTATTGCATGGCTGGAGTTTCCAACTACACCACACTCCTAAATTCTTAAATATGTTATCACAGAGGTGTGACTATGATTCTTAATTGGCTCGACTTTGGCCATCAAACTGGAAATCCCTCCTGGACCTGGATGTCATTGGCTCCACAGGACAGGGGAAGTTTCTAGGAGCTTCTAACAGAAGCCACCCTAGTAGCCCCCTCTTCTACCAAAATTCAGCTACAGAAACCTATGACACCTCTTTATGTTTTTTGTATGACATCTTTTGAATTTAAGCTCTTAGAAAGTCTTGGTGCAGTTTTAATGCACTTGGCTTCTAATTTTTTAAGCTATATCCTCTAAGTTTGTCACTGTGCATTTGATGTAGCTCCTATCATCAATTTCCGCCTTTCCTGATGTGCTTTATCTAAGACTATGCATTTTGAAAACACTTCTTTTTACTGATCTTTAGGCTTCTCTCATTGTACCTTATTCTAAAATTTAGCTCAATTCTCTTCCAGCTTTAACTGCCTCACTGATGTAGTGATTGTTGGTTTGTGGGAGACTAAATTAAAGGGTTTTGTTACTGATATTCTTAAATTGGAAACAATGATAGAAAACTGCAGTGTCTTTGTTCTTCAGCTGCCAAAGTTAAAATTGCTCACAGACAAAGTATATTTATATATATCGTTCATGTAAAGATTACTGACAGTCTCAGAGGATTTTTGAAACATTCAAGAAAGCCTGCTTTGAATATCAAAAGGCAATTTAGATTCTGGCATAGATTGAGTAAGATGTCCTAGGTTGTCAGATCTTACCTGGGTATTATTCACTATTGCAGGGACTCCTCAGGTGCAAAAAGGCCTCCTTGGACCGCTTGCCTTGTGCACATCACAAACTCATCCTGGTCATGAGCAATGTCCGTGAGATACAAAGGAAAAAGATAGAGGAAAAAGGGGCTCCAGGGCGACAATGTAGTTAAATCTGACTTATGCTCATAAAAGCATGTGAAAATTAAATAAAAACAAAATGAAAAAAAACCTCCACAAAAAATGTCGCAGATGCTGCTACTCAGAGAAGGAAGTACAACTGACAGAGAAAAAAACCTGAACTCTAGTTGTGTCAGTAGATTAATGTCAGAAATATGCCAGTGCTACTCCATGGGGCAGTCAGTGATGACAACTTTTACTCACAACCTTACAGACCAAATCAGCATGTTTGGCAGCCTGGAAAGGTCAGCTGGCATCAAATCTTCACTGATCAGTGAGGCTTCTTTCTGGCTACTACAGCACACAGCTCAGTTTCAAGGACTGGCTTTGTATGTCACTTTTTGGAGAGTCTTTCAGCATGAATATTACAGAAAAGCACTTGTCACAGTTGAGAGCATGGCCTTTTGAAAGGATTCGGAGAGCTAGACTCAAATGGTCTGTTATGGCAGAATGCCCACAGGCTAATGTACACTTAAGGACATTAGTCTTCCCAGTCTTCCTGTGTGGTCAATGCAGACAGAAAGTCTTTCTGAAGAGCTAAACTGTCCTCTGGAGGAAAATATTTCTTTTCAACCTAAGCAGATGACAACAGGCTACAGTCTAGGAGTTCTTGTGTGAAAATACAACAGTCACCACAAGTAATGTCATAATCTATTTGAAAACACAGATGTTTTATATTGATAAATACCTACCTGTGAAAAGTATCATTGAAGTACAGTGTATGCTTACTGTACTTCATAAAAATATTCAAAAAACATCCCTGCTGTGGAAAGATCCTAATATAATATGGGCTCCTTTGATGGTTCCTGTCCCAAGAAATCAAAATGTTCTGCAGCTACTGATGAATCGAACTCCACAAAGCTGGTCAGAATCATATGTTAAAGTACTATTAACATAGTATTCCACAGTGGTTATCAGTACTCTTAAATACTAGCTTGCAGCTTCCTAGGCATGCATTTAGCTCCTTTTTCAAGTCCTATAAGCCTGGGAAAGGGAAGCGTTTCTTATCAAAAAGATAAGGCTAATCCTACTTTACTCTATATGAGTGTATCGGAATACCTGAAATGTGGCATCTGTCCATTCTGTTGACAGCATGCAGCTGGTTTAGAAGAGCTGTTTTTGCTGGCCTCCATGAGAACACAAGTCCCCACACCAGCTGCGTAGGGAATCATATACAGCAGCCCTCATATTTTATATTTAGTCTCCAGAGATGTCCTCGCATTTTCCCCCGTTACTGTGTTAGTTCTTCTCCTCCTGCTACAAGGGTGAAATATTAATTGGCAAAGCTGACAGCAGCACACATACCCTGTTGCAATGTCACACCCTTTAGCAAATACATCTTTAGAGAAAAAAAGTTACATTCTGTCTTTAGGGCACAATTAAGTAGTTGCTTGATTTTCCGTGGAGGAAAAATAAAAATCCTAAACACCTCCACTTCAATGACAATATTTCAGCATCTTACGAATAACAACTTTGAGACAGTAAGAGAATCTGCTCAAAACCACAAAAACTTAAAGAAATTCCCAGGTCACTAGTCCTTCTGCCATCCTTAGAAATCAGTCCAACTATCCACTGACTCTTGGAGAAATCATGGATTAATACTACCATGGTCTACCTACTGTGAGCTACGTGGCCTGAACTCATGACATGATGACAAAGTTAATCAGAAAGTACTTTTCTGTCTATGGTAAGGTCCCACTTCTGAGATGAATAATCTGCATTTGCATTATTGAGACAACAGTTCTCTATGCAGGAAGAAATGACTAAGACAGTATGAAAATTTAATACACTTTCAAAAGCCTGAGCCCCTGTCAAGGTTTTGGGTACTGCATTTGTTTTTCAGTTTTAACTTTTGACTCCTATACATTAGTTTACTACTAGTACTGCAGCCTATACTCTTCACAAGTGAAGCTCATTGCTTCTGGGTAGTGAGAAAACATCACCACCCCTGAGCCCCAGTCCTTGCTCTGCCTTTTGAGCTCAGTTCTGGTATGAAAAAGGGGCCCCCTCACTCACATGTTACCACTATGAAATGCATGCTCCATAATACAGCAGGTGACATATTCACACAGATAATGAAAGCTAGTGTAGTACTTGATTTCTTGTAGTAGATGAGCATAAATTTTGCAAGTTATTCCTTACTGAGCAGGACCTGTAGGAGAGCTGCAGGAAATATCCCCATAACTCAGATCTATTACCAGAGACCATGGTATCTTGTATAGGTTTAATTTGATACTATTGTATATATTGGATAGGGAGAGATTTGCATGCGTTTTTGAAGAATATGGCAGAGTAATGACAGCATAGCTTTATAACAGTTTTATTCATCATAATGATGAGAATTTTAAAACTTCCTTCTATCAGTTTTCTTTATTATGAAGGAATTATAAATCACCATTAATGTGCCAATACACAGCACATGGATTCTTCTGGCATACTTTCCAACAATTTTTCGCTGCTGAGTATAAAAGAAGTAAGCCCTAGCTATGCTGGAGAGCTGGCCATGTGCATTCTTACCATTCTCAGGCACTTAGACAAGGTCACAGGCACATGATTGAATTGGGAATTCATCACAAACAGTCTGAATACAGCAAACAGAACTTTGCAACAGCAGTTTTCCACATGGAGCATCAATGAGAATTAGTTTTATTTAATACAAAATAATGCCAACACCCACATTGCTAACCCTATAGTAAAATTCCTGGTGATAAATTCTGTATCTTCTACACTTTCATAACATTTTTAAATCAGACAGTCTTCATCTAGGATCAAATTTTATGACAGAATTAGTGTATGTGGTGTAAAGTATTGCTATCAATAAAAAATTGTGTTCCATGCTACGTGAAGGGAAGAAGCCTGTTCTGACAACTGATATGAAGCAGGTGGTGTTGAAAGCCAAACTGGCTCTGCATTAGGTATAAATTACTAGGTAGAACTGATAAAAGACTAAACTAAAGACAACAATAAAGGACAAAAATTACTTGTTTTAGTAAATGCAGCGATTCTGACATTTTACTGTATTTTTTTAATCTGTAATGGGAAGGAAGTTTTAAGAAAATTATAGACCATAAATGTAGCAACGATAACAGGATGTCTAAATACGTTTTTAAAATGTGAAATTATAAACAGGACAGCATACACAACAAATCGCCTTAACTCTACAGAACATAGGGATCTTAGAGAGTATTTACTGCAACAGGATCATCTTGCTTAAATTATACCCATGCTTGAAAATAAAAGGGGAGGGGACAGACACACATTGACAAATAGATGAATTCTCTTTTTACTATATGGACAAAAAAGGAAGGATAAGAGAGAAAGTTCTGTCATCCCTGAATTACAAAACAACTGATTTGGTTTCAACAAAAAATGTCATTCACTCGTACTCGTGAAAGTAGTTTAAAAAATCGGATTTGAAATTATTTCAGGCAATAGCTCAAGTATATTAACTTCTGCTTTAAAAAACAAACAAACAGGAAAAAAAAAATCAGAGAACCAAGTATACCCTCTGCTCTTTTGCAAAATACCTCCTTCAGCATGATCCAGCCTCGACTGACATATCTGAGTGTTAGCACCAACACTGTTCCCCCATGACTTAAATCAGAAAATCTCAGTTCTGGTACTAAAACTGAGGTGAAAAGCTTTGTTTCCTTTCCACCGATGTATAGGCAATGATAGACTACCCAGAGAAAGGCCTGAGATTTTGTTTGTTCTAAATACTCAGGTGAAAGTATAACAAATCCAAAGGCTTTCTGTGATTCTGATGTCAGGCAAAAAGAGCAAAGAGGACAAAAGTCAGATGTAACCTGGTCCGAGGCTCTATCTAGTGATATAAACCCTTCTGCTCCAAAAGCAAAAGGCTAATTGAGCTGCTCCAGGCAACAGTAGTACTTATCAGAGCTAATTTATTTTGTGGTCTATTATTGCCGACATCACCTCGGCTACCGGGGAAAGTGCTAGAACTCCTTTCGTTTCTGTGAAAGGACATTTTGTCTTATACAAAGGGCAAAGTTTGCATTTGCCAAGGTTGTGTGTTTTGCAGCCAGAATGCATATCAAAGCTTCCACTCCCTCCGGAAAGGGTGCCTGTTTGTTTGGATTTGGTGAGCATTTTGGTTTTAGGGCCATTAACCCTTGAGGAGAGAAATTGGCAGTGTACCATGTAAGGCAGCTCTCAAGCAAACATGTTCACCACCCCCCTCCACCACTTTTCCTCTCTCCTGACATCCCTATCAGGCATATATGCTGCAGCAACCCATTATGTTCCATTCATAGTTCAAAAGTGCAAATAAAAGAATTGAATTCAAAATGGAATCTGTGGTAATGTCTAAACGAGGATTACAATAGAGTTAATTGATTGAGCTAATCTGATTAAATAAAGCATCTTCCCAATTTTCTAGGAAAGGTCTGCATAATGCAATTTGGCTCTAGCTTGCCAAGGAAAAACAGTTGATCCTGGACAGTCATGGGAAATATTCATATAGACTGGACAGCATTTCTGTATACCAGAGTTACTTCATGCTAACAGAATTGTTTCACAATCAATTGTTTCTAAATCAATTTTGTTAGGTTGATGCAAGAATTTGCATGAATAGCCTTTCTCCTTTAAAGAAAAATTAAAATATGGCATTTCTAATTATTCAAATGAGACAGAAAACAGCAGTTAAATTAAAGCTACGCACAGATTTATAGCTGAATAATCTCATTTGATTGAAAAAAACACTTCAATCCATAATTAACTTTTTCTGGTATCTCAGGGATGTCAAACTGATTATATCATTCGTGACCCTCCTCTCCTTTCCTACTAAATGTAGACTTTATAAGGAGAACTAAAGGAGAAAACATTATCCCAGTTAATTAAATTATTCAGCAAAGGAAAATAGATTCATACAAGGAGAAAGAATGAGAGCATAAACCAGCAATTCACAAGAAAAATACTTCCTCCATTGCATCAGTTCAGTTCTTTAATATTAGAGATTTCTTTTAAGTAAGGGAGATACGGTTCTTTTATCTATGACATGACCTCTTCAGCAAGTTTGGAATGTCTCTTGTTCAGAAAAAAATATTAATACTCTAATGCTTTGATTTTTGTGTGGATCATTTACATAGCTTTATTACTGTCAGAACTCTGTTAACAACCAGACCCTACAAAATACCCATGAAATCTGTATTTGCGTATAAGTATTTGTGTTTGGGGTTGTTTTTTTTTGTTTGTGGTTTTTTTTGTTTTGTTTTGTTTTGTTTTGTTTTTAATTTTTTTATCATGTACCCACCGAAGACAAGAGCTGAGATATTAGCCTTCTTTTAAAATATCAGGTGAACTTAGGCTCAAAATATTTCTTGCCCTTATAACCCTCAACTTCAAACTTCTACTTTTATTTACATCTGGGTCCCTACAGGATGAAAGGAAAAAAAGGAACATAGGATAAAAATCCTTACATATGCACTCTTTTTATATATTTAATCACTGAAGTATTGTTTACAAGACAGAGCAAAATGAAAGTTGGTAAAATCTGAATTGTTCAATCTGTAAAAGAAATATGCATCTGTCTTCTCAAAGGCTACTACTTACCAATGCCAGCTCTCACCATTTACAAGCCATTGGGAAGTATTCATTTTAATCAATCAATTCAAATAACTATTTACTTTGCAGTACATCCAGAAATTGCCTTCAGGAAGCCAGTCCTTACACAGTGAAATAGGAAGGAAGAGGCTGGGAAAGGTCCCTGCACATGCCAAATAGTGACAACTCAGCCTTGAAGAAGAGAACAGAAGTGTGTGTGTGCGCTGGTTTAGTTCAAAGACATGAGAGATTATTAGGAATAGCTGCAGACAAGGTATAAAAGTACTCTGAAGGAGGTTGATTTATCTTAGTAGGAGGAAACCATCTTGTGCAAACCTAAATTAAAGTTTATGGTTTAATCACAACTTGGCCCTAGGGTTTCGCTGGTTCAGAAGAACAAACTATATGATTTGTTAGTTTTGACATTGTAGAGAATTAGCAGTCCTCAGGCATCTGGTTTTTCAAAGAAGTGATGCTAAAGAGATAGATACATTACTAAACTGCAGCACCATTTGCCTAATAAGCAGGGTAAACACCTGGGCTAAAAGGACATGATGCTGTCATAGCCAATGTCAAAGACTGGTATCAAGAAAGCCCCTCAGTTCACCCTCAGCTTCCAGCTTGCATGGCAGCTGTTCAGTGTATTTGAGGGGCAGTCAGGCAATGTATGTGGCCATTTTAAGTGAGGTGGTTGCAGTCAGATACTTGACCTTATTGAGGTCAGTAGAGATCACCAGCAAGCAAACTTCCCTCTCTCCTGTCACTACAGGTGGGAAACAGGGGGTTGTGTACAGCTGTTGTTGCTCCAGGACTGACCTGAGAGGTTTCATGCTGGCCTCACGTGACTCCTCCACAAAAGCTGATGCCTCACAGGCATGTGTAGTATTGGAAATACACAGAGGCAAGAACATGATCTCCCAAGGGCTGCCTGCAGCCATTACCCTTATTTTTGATCCATGAGACAGCTGGAACCAATGCAATAGGCCCTTGAATAAGAGAAAAGTTGCTCACCACCATTAAAGCGGTGGAGGATGTACATTCAAAGGAGCTCCCCCAAAAGACACAGTGGTAACATACAGCTTACAGTTCTGCCTTTGAACTTGCATGGCATGGTCTCAGGTACTGGAAAGAAGACATGAAAGAGTAAAATCATCTGGGGTTATCAGCATGGGGACTATTTCACTTCAGGCATCTTGCAGAGGCATGAAGTTCCCCCAGGTCCAGCCATAAACTCCTTGCCAGTAGCTTGGTACCTTTTCCTTACTGCAAACCCACCTTAAAACTGAGTCTGGACACTGATGTCAGAGCACTCAACACCTCGCAAAACTAAACTCTCTGCATTCAAAATATCATTCAGCCTTTTTGCAGTTGTTGGAAACATCAATGAGAAATCCAGGACACAGGCTAACAGGTAAGATGTGGTAGGGTAGGCCTATCAACAAAGCCTCTCCAGGAAGGCAGACCACACCAGAGCTGCAGGTGTGGCAGCTGGCCAGCCCCTCCTGCCCACATGACCACCCAGGATGCTGCGTGGCCATGGAGTTGGATGGCAGGCTGGCTCCCTGCTCACAGCCCTGACAGAGCTTACATTGCAATGGGAGGAAAGGGACAAATAAGCTGTGCTGGCTTTCCATAGCCTTCCAAGAGAGAGGACTGGGGTTGTAGATTTATGGTGTTGGTGCTATGATATTCAGTAGGGGCTTTAAAAATCTTCATTAAACTTGCACCTACTGAACGAGACTACAATAATGTAAAGAAATGAAAAGCAAGCCCAAATCTCTTTCAAAAAGCTTTGGGTTCATAATCAGAGTTTCAGTCGTGAGCACTTTGAAGCAATCACTGAGATACAGACAATTAATAGTCACAGTGAATATCTGCTGTTTAGATCAATGTTCAGCTTCTCTAGTTATCTGTCAGGATTACTCTGATCCCACAAATCCCCAAGCTTTTGCTCCAAGACAGCAGTCCTGTGGGACAAAAAAAAAAAAAAAAATAGGCTAAGGAGCTCTCTCTTTTTTTTTTAAATATATTTTTTTTTTTATTTAGGACTACCATATATACATTTAAAATGCTCAATGAGTTTGATACTCAGTGTCACTTCTCTACATTGTGAACAGCAGTGGAGTTCACCTGCTCAGCTGTAGCTGCAGCAGATATCTGCCTCCCACACCGACAACTACCTGTTTCCTTTTTCAGCCTAATTTGGAACTGACCATCAGTACTCTTGTGTAAACATTCAAATCTGGGTCAATTAACCTCATCTATGAAAACAGATCATAACACCTGCCCAGTGCTATAACTAACCTATACAACTTTCCACAGAGTATTTGTGTCTCTGTTTCCCACTCTGCCTCACCACCATTTCAGCCCTTTGGCTCTGAGTCACTGATCATCTCCTTGTACAACACAGAGGACACTCACCCATCATACATGTGGCACAGCAGCAGATTGTGCAGTTTGGTCAAATCTTTTTTTTTTTTTTTTTTTTTTTTTTTTTAAAAAAAATATCTTTGAGAAGGAGACAATGTCAAACCTTTGCCGCACTGGCAGATGAGTCAACAATATCACTGATTTTAGCAAAGACAATCACTGGTTTTTTCGCTATATATATATATGAAAAAAATACAGATTTGGATTACTGCATATACACAGACAAAAGAGGGAAAGCACTTTATGAAAGGACACTAACCTACTTGATAGCAGAAACTACTTCTAAATTTACACAGATAAATGTACAAATAAAAGACACGAACTGCTGGTCATCTTCTTTTCCTGTATATTTATTATTCTCTACCTAGGAAAAAAAAAAATCCATTTTCCATTTCCTTGAATATCTGCATTAAAATCTCCAGCAGTTTTCTAATTCCACATACTTTGTACACAACACAGAGACACTGTTTCCTGAGATAATCTGTTTGTCAGATAGCTTGTTTTCAAACAATTAGCTACATCATGATTTCTCCATAGCAAATCAATTGCTGATAGCTTTGGCTTAGTCAGATGAGAGCTTTATCATGATGACATATGTCTAAAAAGAAATCACAAAAAATGGCAAGTAGCTGTTACAGTAAGCTTCTCAAAGTTAAATACAGTTGCCATACTATGTAGCCCTTTGATTCTCATGTTGTTTATCCTTTACTCCTTCAGTATATTCCCCCAAAATAGAATGAGCCAGAATGTCCATTTACTTGTCTTTGGTAAGTTGTAATTCCTTGAAAAACTTCTTTGAAGTTGCTACTTATCAATGTGGGGAAGATTGGCAGTCTAGCCAAATCTCAATGTAAGCAAGATAAAAAAAAAAAAAAAAANAAAGCAAATAAGACTGTATGCTCATTACAAAAACACAACACTTCATGCAGCCAATATTGCATAACCAGTCCAGGTCAGTCTTACAAGATTTCCAAAATCTGACCATGATAAATTTAGGCAAGGAAGAAAGTAGTACCTACAAGACAAGGGCCAAGTCTAGACAAAAGCTGTGTTTTCTGAATTTACAGTGTGTAAAGTCTTCTATACTTTGCATGGATTTGTTCAAATATTGTATTTCCTCTATTAAGAAAAAATCTTTGGGAAGCAAATTTAGTAAGGCTGCAGGAAGCACTTGCCACTGAAAAAATTAATTGAAATACTTCCTGTATTTCATGAAGTTATCTCTGAAGAGAAGCCACCTACCCGTAAGACTAAGCAGGATGCCTAGTTATGGTGGCAGATTTGTTCACCATATGCGACACTAAGCATACAATGAGAACTGGAGGTTAAAAAAAACTGGTTACAATCAATCTAGTTATCACAGCTCAATTAGCTACTGCTGGTTAGTGTGCGTCCTCATGACTGGTAATTTTAATTCCTTGACTAAGACAACTGCTAAGGTAGTGTGGTAACTTTTACCTGTTTTCATTATGTGAAGTATTCATAAACAAATACAAGCACTTGACTTCTCATAAGTAATCTCACGACCAAGTTTTGAATAAAATTATTACAATGCCCCTCATTTAATGTTTTCAAGCAATTATTTGCAAATTCATTATGAGTTGAAAGCCATAAACATTTCTCCAGTGCTGCTAGGTATCATGGTGGCAAATTTAATCTTTTTGTGCTGATCAGTCCAAGAAAACTCACCACTTTTATCCCCTAGTGATTTTATGTAATGGTTTTATTAGACTTTGAAAGGTATTGCTGGAAGTCTGGACATTTTTCTCGGTAGCCATGTCAGTTTGCTTCTGGGCTTACTGCAGAAGAGCTGAGTTAACAGCCTGACCAAGAGTATTGCATGGGGTCAGTCTGTGCCTCTGCAGAGTCAGCTGTATGCACTGAAAGGATCTCTAAGCATGCATGAAAAATTTCTATGTATGGAACATGGAGTAAAACTAGAGCTGAGCTTGCACTGAAGACATTCACATTAATGCCACACTGTTTACTTTTCCCAAACAAGGTATCACCGTTGCATGGCTCTGCACTCACCGAGGGGAGACGCAGTTCAAAGACTGACAATATATACTTCTTCAAAACATTTTATCTCTTTTTATTTGTTTTTCCTGATAGTTGCTACAAGCAAAAGAGGTATTCAGAAATGTAACTGCACAATACAAACACAGGCAGCAAACTAAGTTGGTGGCATGAAAGGTGTATCTGAGAACACAGAGTTGACAGAATCAGAGTCAGATTTTGTTCGAGTAGTTTTTAAGATACTCTCGGTAGTGATGCTGTCATTAGGAAACAGTTTTACTTTCCCATTCTGACTGTGTTTTGGTTCATGCACAGGTTCCAGGAAAGCCACCCGTTTACCAGTGCTAGCTTTCTTCTCGTCGGCAGGCAGCTCTTGCGGCATTGTGGAATTCAGTATGGATGAGTGTGCACTGCTTTGGTTCAGCTTCCTCTTCTTCTTTTTCGCCTTACATTGACATGGGCAGGGGGTCAGATAGAGATACAGCAATACTAAAATAATACTGGCCACACAGGCAGCAAGGGTGGTAAAAGCTGTATTAAATGCTTCATGCGGATGGGATCTGTTCACTGTGAAATTGCTAACATTTATTCTAACCTCTATGGTTTCATTTAATAGTCTTTTCTTATTTATTGCAGTGCAGGAATACAGCCCCGAGTTCTCCATCTGGGCATCTGTTATCTCCAGGCTGCCATTAGGGAACACCTTAAAGTTATTGGTCTCCCTGTCTGGCTCCAGCAATCTATTGTCCGGACTGACCCAAACGAAGTGTGTGCCCGCATCACTGATTCTGCTGTCACAGTGTACAATCAGCCTGTCACCAACTTGTGCATCGTAAATAAACCCAAAAGCTTGGAAAGAGCTGTTGACAGTGCTTTCAGAGCAATTCAGAAAGTTGTCATGCAGTAAAGGCAGTTTATTGTGACCCCTTGTGTCTGATTGCAACAAACAGCTGTACTCATTTTTGAAGTCCACCACTGAGCTGAAGTGCCTTTGATACCAGAAGATTAGCATGGAGTACAGGACGCAGTCACAATAAAATGGGTTGCCATGAAGATAAATTCCACTAAGTTGTTTAGCTGGCACTGAACTCAGGCGCTGAATAGGTACCAACTGGATGTGATTAAAGGAAATGTCCAGCAACACAAGGTTTGTCAGTTTATGTTTTCCAACATATAAGTCCAGTGGGAAATGCAAGAGCGAGTTGTAGCTTAGGTACAGTTTCTGTAAATTGTACAATCCTCCAAATGCTAAAGAGTCGATCTGTGTTATCTGGTTGTTGTACAGTAGGAGAACCTCCAGTGCCTTCAGCTCCTGAAACACGGGGCTGCCCAGTGTCTTCAGGCTGTTGGACGACAAGTCTAGGTACTTCAGATTTGGAGTTGTTGAAAAGCTTCCAGTGATAATGCTGCTAATGCTATTATGATTGACTATTAGAGTGTTCAGTTTCTCGAATAACACTGGGACCCATTCAGGCTCCAAAAGCCCAATTCTATTATAACTCAGATCCAGCCTTTTCATATATTTATAAAGATTTCCTGGCACTCGAGTGAAGTTCTTATTGGTGCAGCTTATGATATCACTGGCACAGATGCAGGTTGTTGGACACATCCCTGGGGCACTGCCACAAACACTCACTGTGAAGACCAAGAGGCACGCGAGTCTTTTGCAGTTCACTTTAAAAACTCCAAGTTGAGTTGGAATTGTCCACCAGTTTAAAGACATTTTCGCTGTCTCTTAGCTGTCTCCCAGTGCTCCTTGCCAGAGATTATATGTGCAGTTAATTTTGCACTAGTCACTGTCAAAAGAGGGATACAGAAGTACAGCATGTTAACATCTACTATTCATACTCTGACCTATTTCTTATACAGGCCTTTTGAAAAATACAGGGAATTAATAATTAGTGTTTTATACAGTTAATTGTAAAATCTAGATCTTAAGTGATGCAAGCATAACATTGGCTTCATGTAAACATGAAATTCTGCATTTATGTGTAAAAATAAACACTATAGATATAGTATTTTTGTCTTCATAACGAATGCATCTATTCTTCAGTCTTAGACAAACTAATGCAATTTCTGAGAGTTCATTAAAAAACAAATAAATCAGAAATATTCCTTTGTGGAACATGACTTGGCAATGGCATCCACTACCTCTTTCCAAACTGCACAGATAGAAAATTTCCAGTACAGGAGAGAAAAAACCTCATCCAAAACCTTTATTTTTTTATCTGGTGGGAAGAAGTGATGTGTTTCTTTACGACCAGAAAATGTCACAGATTTTCAAGGAAAGAATTTTCTCAGACTTCTTAGCATTAAATGTCATACAAATTTTAATTTTTTTTCCCCTTTTTTAATTCAGTAACTCATAATTCAAGTATCAACAGCCTATTTTAAAAGTTATTAAAGATGTACAGTTACAATATTTTGTATTCTACATTTTGCTATTTGGCTACTTCTATCTTTGGCAATAAGTGTTGAGGAAGAAATCTTCTATGCCAGGTGCCTACCTCAGGGACAAATTTTGAAAACTTTCAGTAAGAATGAGTCAGCTGTTTCTCAAAACTTAGTGAAGGAAAAAATATTTTTGCTCATATGTAAATACTAAGAAAACCCCCAATCATACTCTTTTTAGAGAATATGTTAGAGTCACTGATTTGAAGCAGGAATGTAACATATGTCACAGTAGTGGTTCTGTGCTAAAGAATATGCTTTTAGCCATCTTCTAAGAAAATGTACACATACATAACAGAGTAATGCTCACTCTTGCTCTCCCTGTATAACTGTTATGAGTTTTTGGTAAAGTCACATATGAGTTCAACTGCATTGCTTATCGTCACCCCTTCAGAACTCACATATGGTATTCAGCTCCCACATACTACCCTCATACTCATTTCTCCAATCTCACCCACCTGTTGGAGCAGTATCTGAGCAGGATGAACCCTGCAATGTCTGCTCTGAGCTGCTGATAGTGGCTGTGGCCAGGAACTGGGAGGCTTCCTGTGAACAGTGGGAGGAGGAGAAAAAAGCAGCCTTGGGGGGAACGAAGCAGAATAAATGGAGAAATTGTATTCTCTCATGATGTAGGAGGGATGAAGATGAGTATTGAGGACAAAAACATTAAAATCAAGACCTAAATGGTGGAGGACAGCAGGTCAGAAACACAGTAAAAGAAGGGGAGAGAGATAAAAGAAGGGAAAAAGATATCCAGGGAAGGAAGGGCAAAACCAGGGGAGGTGGATGCTAATGGAGCATCATCATTACTAATGAAGCAACTGAGGAGGAGGTAGTTTGAGAACGCAGAAGTCAGTCAAGGCATATGAGACTGGAAAAGCAGATGAGGCAGGTGTAAAGGGAAAAAAGACAACTAAGCAGAAGAGAGGCAAGAGCTCCACATGAACCTTAGAACACACTTCTCAGAAGAATTTACATCTGCTACTTATGAACCTAAGATTACCTATGCAATTTATTGATATATGCAAAATGCAAAGATTTCCACTCCCCCTCAGTTCTTTATTTCCCTAGTCTCTAGCCCCCTGCCAATCTGTCAAGCTGCTGTCTTCTGCTGACAAATGTACTCTTAAGTCAAGTTGTAGAAGATATGCTATGAATCTAAAGAGCTTAACCTTCTAATGACCCATTAAAAGAAGAAATATGAAGGTAGCAGGATGGGAGGATTCACCTTTAACATGAATTTATATATACATGAGCTTTAGATGTTTGCATTCTCAAAAATTACTTAGAGAATGGCAAGACTGTCAAGTCAAGCGCTCAAAAATTAGTGTCAGAATTAAGGTTTTCTTGTCATTTTTTATTTTATATACAGTCCTTGGTTACATGATTGCTAAATTCTCCTCCAAAATCTTTCCTCATCCTGTGCACAGGTTCTGAGGAAAAACAGGAAAAGAAAGGGTGATCACATCAAGTGCTCAGACTATACCCGAGAACTGGACCATATCCTAGCCTCTGCCACAAAATTCCTGTGAGATAAGGCGAATTATGTAAACTGGTGACTGTCAGAAAAATAACAAACATATTAAAATCACCAGGTTGGCACTTAGAAAATAAGGAATCTCTGTGTGTTAAGTTTGGGAAGGACTGATCTGAAGAAATGCTCAGGTGAGAGTCAAAATGCATGACTCTGGCTGGCACTTCTGACTGTAAGGGGTTCTCCTTGCTTCCCTGTCTATACAAAGGACATAGCGACATGAACTTAGCTATAGAAATACCATAAAAATAAATAGATTGGTTCAAATGAAAGCTTACTATTAAGATTCCTAAAGTCTTCTAGGCTTTTAGAGCCTACTGAAGCCTCTAAATTGCATAGTTTCCAAGCGGAAGTTAGGAACACAGATAATTATTTTTTAAACAATCATAAGAACCTAAATTTGTTGTTTTTGCTACCTAGCTAGTCTATGGCAACAATTAATAGATGTGAGTTCTTCTAGAGGGTGAGACCCATGAAGCATTAAAGAAACGACCATCAGGAAGTAATTCTGTACCTCACTGTGAATTTGTATAGCGTACAATACATAAGGCGCAGTGAAAACACACTGTCAGATGAGAAAAATATTTAATAACTGCTCATTTAGTTAGCCTACTGCATGAAGCAAGGCATCGGAAAACCACATACTGTAAAACCGTGTGCATGAAGTATCCACAAAATGGGAGATGAACTGCTGGTGCATAGGTTACCTTACCACTAAAATCCGAATGCCTGATTCTGCAAGTTATGCAGCCTAATTTTTAATGTACCTGCACTTGGAACAAGATGAACAGCACTTTCAAAAATCAGCTCCCATGTTGAATATAACTGCAATCCTGGAGATACTCCAAATGGGACATACTAGGTGAATGCTCAGGTTTGGAAGAGTTATCAAGTTTCATACACAATATAGCCTTATATGTTTGCTCTGTCCATGCCTACAGGTATCTGATCTGAAACTCTGAGCTACTCTGCAACCAAATCCCACAGGCAGATCAGTGGCTAGTGTAAATCAACATAACACCTTTGAGTTTTAAGGAGCAAAAATAGTTTGCAAGGGCTGAAGATTGGGTTGCCCATTGCCAAAGTTTGTTGGAGTTGAAAAATGAAAACTGTTTCAGACAACTTGCCTTGCCTGGCAGGGCACATCCAAATTATAGACACCCTAAACCACAGGACACACAAGACTACTTAGAGAGTACACGGAAAAGCAGAAGCCTTCCTTGCCATGCCCAACTCACAGGGCAGTGCCTACACTCCCAATAGGTTGTATTTTTGGAGAGTAGGGATGTTGAGCTGCAACTTGCTCTTCAACCTATGTTCCCCAAATCTTCTACATTGATTACGCAGGATGGCCTTCAAAGACCAGCATGTTCAACATAAATATTTACAACCTATGTGATAATTTGAACTTGCTCAAAATAACTGCATAAATATTCCTGGGTAGTAATGTGTATGTGTTAAGTGGATAGAAAGAACAAAGCTTACAATCAGCCATATATTAAAAAGTGGCATTTTGTTTCACTCTGGTTACATTACTTCAGGTCTCAGAAAAGTCCTATTTTACAGATTTCAATATTGCATATTTTCTCAAGAGAGATATTGCTATTGAACACAAGCAGCTACCATGTGCCAACAGACTCTGGAGAAGTACTTCACCATTATTTCTGAATGAGCTGGGTAAATAGCTTTTTTGATTTATAGTAAAGTGAAGGGCATGGTTGGAAGCTTTGTTCTTGAATTATTTTCAAAGAAATAATTTCTTTGTGAAGTAAAGTGTGATATTTTAATTTCACTGCCAAAACCACAGTAGTTCCTGAAGTGAATCATCTTGCAATAATGGTACACATACTTCTTAACTGTTCAAGAAGAAATGCAAGACATATCCTGCTATCATAGACATTATCCTCTGTGGTCAGGAACAGCTCAATTGACTACAATCGATCAACTCTGAAAGAAGCCAAGTATTTGGTTCTTGGTTTTGAACATTTTTATGTGTATGTTTGTTATTGTTTGTTGGGTTTTTTTTTGTGTGTGTGTGTGGGGTGTTGTTTGTTTATTTCTGCTTTGTTGGTTTCATTTTTTTTTATTTTATTTATTTTTTAAATTATTTTTATTTAATGTAACGAGCAGTTAGAGCTGCTTACGGAAAAGGGAAATGCCAGGCAACACACAGCCTCACCATCAGTTATCACTAGAAGATCAACTAATGTTCTAGACACTCATTTCCCCTTTTTCTAGGCTTCCTCTCCCACTAATGCAACACTAATGATATCAACACCAACTTTATCATCTCCTGTAAGTACCTTCATGCTTATTGCTGTTTCCTTCAGGGAACCTGTATACCATACTATCTCTCCCAGTTCATTTGAGACTTTGCTAAAAAAGCCTTATGTGGCACACCTCTTAATCTAAGCAATGAATTGGACTAGAAATCACAAGTCATTTGAATGCTTATACAAACACTACCATTAGTCTTTTCATTGTTAAAAAAAAAAAAAAAAAAGGATAGATGTTATTCCTACTGCAAAGTATTTTCTTGGACACTGGTGATGAAAATAGTCCCACATCTGGCTGGCACTTTCTGCACAGTGAAAATGCAAACATTTGCACACAACCCTGCTGCACTGTTGCAGGAGTACTGCTGAGCCTCTAGAGACCTCAAACACTAGAAAATATTAAAAATCTCAGTCCACCCTCCAGAAGGTTCACACCATTTCTAAATCCACTTCCTGCCCTTGTGCCATATCTCCTGTGACTCTCTTCTCTTGAGTCTCGCGCCAGTCTCACCAGCACACAAATCACTCATGCATTTTTGCACCTTCTTATTGACTTCCAAAGCCTACACAGGTGCTTTCCCCCTACACCAGTCTATATACCAGATGAATCAGGACTCTATCAGTTAAATATAATATATGAAATGAAACAGTGATGGCTCAGGTGTTAATGTTTTCTCATAGCCATACTTTTTTCCAGC
Source organism: Formicarius rufipectus (assembly GCA_013399695.1). Taxonomy (NCBI): domain Eukaryota; kingdom Metazoa; phylum Chordata; class Aves; order Passeriformes; family Formicariidae; genus Formicarius; species Formicarius rufipectus. The sequence goes on from VXAU01003160.1 coordinate 361,197, forward strand.
ATGGCATTTGCAAAAGCTTTCCTCATGAACTCAGAACAGAAGAACGACTTTCAGAATTGGGTTTTATTAATTTATAATAACAATACTATACAAGTATAATTATTCATGCTTTTAATCCCAACTTTGCAAATCCTGCTTAAGTATATGACACAGCCATTAATTACAAACAGACTAGTGGCATCCTACACAATTAATCTTTTAAACAGTTACATTTATAAGGAAGATCTCCACAGGCTTCTATTTGGTGTGTATGTGTGTGGGGGATGCTGTTAGAGGAAATATTCATACAGTGGCCACCTCACTTCAGTCTCCAGGTTCTACTCTGCTTTTATCACTCCTGAGTGGAAAATGCATTCTCTACATCAAATCTTCCTGACAGCTGTGCTCAGCATTTTGGACTGAGCAGATCTGGATTACTCAACCATCATAATCCATGAGATTTAGTGACATGATGGATTGGACAGCAAAGACTGTTGGTGAGCTACATCTGGGAGATGCCTTGATACACTGGACTAAATCCCTAAACTGGGCTAAACTGTGCTTGGTGCAGAACCTAACAGTGATGAAAAAATGGCTCTACATCAGATTTGAAGTAAGCTGATCCTGAGCTGATCCTGATTTGAGCCTCGCAAATGGAGTGGTCTTTCTGGCCAGCCTGTGGCCAGACCTCAGTTGCACTGAATTAGAGATTAATTTGTTCGAGTAACCTTAGGCAAATAAAACTATCATCTCCCACTTATCCCTCACTAAAGATCAAATTTCTTTGAAGAAAACATTTTTTTTTTAATAAAAAAAGTACCCTAAATATTAAAACTAAAACATGATAATTCGTTTGTCTTAAAGAAAGCTGAGACACAGATGAATAACTGGGTGACGTACAACAGAGCCTCAGTTGGAATAATCAACAGTCTCTACAGCAGTGCCTGCTATATGAAGTCAACACTCTGCAGCTCTTATGCCTCTGAGGGAGTACAAGGGAAACAAATATGCATCAGTGAAACAACAAATTCATCCGTTTGCCATGTTACTTAGCAAATCAAGTTGAAGTCAAGCTTAAACCTTGCAAATTACTTCCGTTGCTAGGGAGATAAGCAAATAATTAAGAAAAAAATGAAATGATAAGAGCAGTGTCTATATTATAGCATCGGCAACCAGCCTCCAAGCAATGAATCTCCAGATCTTGCAAAAGTTTAGCAGCCTAGCGCAGGATCCTCACCATCTCCCAAATTTATCTGATGGGCTAAACTTCAGAGAAACCTCCTTGACTACAATGTGGAGGGCTCCTGCCTGTCTCCGCACGGGGACTGCCCTCTACAGCACCCAGATTCCTACCGAGAGTCGGCGGAGGGCAAAGTTTCGGTGAAACCGGTTGCCGGGCAGTCTAAGTCGGCATCGGACCGGGAGCATTCACAAGCATTCCGAAGGGTCTCACCGACTCCCCTGGTCGGGCTCGGCCACTGCCGCTCCGTTCCATGCCGGAGGTAGGGACTCGGTCTCCGCCGCCCGCTGCCGGGCTGCGCTCGCCCCTCTCAACCCCGGCTCCTGTCCCTCTAGACCCTGTTCCCCGACATACTCCGGCTGCTGGGGGGATGTCTGCTCCGCCACCCCGCCGGGCAGCGTTACCTGGAGCTCCCTGTGGCCGCTTCATATCCGAGGAAAGCGATGCCGGCCCCGTCGCCGCCTGCAGCCCCGGCCCCGCATGCTGCGCTCCGCTCGGCTGCGCGGGGACTTGGGGGTCGCCGAGAGCGCGGCTGCGGCTCCGCTGCGCTCCCCCGCGGGCGCAGCCAGTGCTGGCTCTGGGAACGGAGCTGAGGCCCGGAGCTCGGTACAGGAGGAGGGTGAGGAGGGAAGGCAGGAGACTCCCGGTCACAGTGGCGACGGGGTTTTTATCCCCTCCTGCCTCCTCCTTCCCGGTCTCCAGCGCCGCGCAGCGCCGGACCCTACGCCTTTTCACCCCGAAGAGCTCTCGGGGGTCTTCCGCGGTAGAGGGACGAAGTCATCGGTGCCTCGGAGGAGGAGCGCACCAGCTGCCCCCGCTCCGCCCCGCACCTCCCCGAGGGCAGCTCTCCGCTCCGCCCCGCTCCGCTCCGGCCGCGGTCCTCATCCGCTCTGCCTCCGCCGACAGCGGGCAGGGTTCCACCGGCTGTGTGGGTTCAGCCCCTCCGGTGAACACCAGCCGCGAGCCCCGATCCCGGCCTGCAGCTCCTTGGCGCCCGGGCCAGGGGCAGGCAGCCCGGCTCTGCAGCCATCGGGGAAGCCCCGCGTCCGAGCTGTGGGGGATGCTGCCAAGGACGCGGTCCCTGTTAAAATGCATCAAAACTCCCCGTAAGCGGAGATAGAACCGTGTTCGTAAGGGGCGGATAAATGTAAAAGGCATCGTGTTACCTGTGGAAAACCGGCCTCCGGTTTACTGAATGATTAAAACCCACGGAGGCTCCGTAGTGAACTGAGCTTTCATGAAAGCAGAGGAGTCTATCAAATTATACAAGCGGTTATCTAAAATTAATTGCTTTGTACCGAGATCCTCTTGACCATGGAATCTGTGGGAGAGCTGCTGCAAATGGGAAAATGTGACCACATGAGGAAGAGGAAAAGCTGCAGCTGAAAGCCCAAGAACACTTCTCCCTCTTTTTCACACTAATTTTAACCCCCCGCAGTGAAGTTTCTTACTGCATTTCTACCATAATTTAGATTACCCTACATTTAGAGACTGAAACTGAACACAGGCTAGTATAGCAAATGACAGAGATTGTGGGTTTATTGTCATCCAGATACAGTTTGTAGAACAGTTCTTGGCAAACAGGCTTGCATATAAAAGCTGCCGCAAATCCTACTTTTCTTTCAAATGCAAAGTGATTTTTAATATGAGAGTTCATTGCTACATATAACGCTCAAGGGTTCCATCTTGTCCTAAAATTCATGCTACAGACAAACTAAAATTCTTTAGTATGGAGCAGTATATTGCTCAGATATTACATATCTGATTCAATACCAATTAATGCCTGGTAAGACATAGGTGATACTGCTATTGATTTCAAAGTCTTTTTGAGCACTACCTTAGGGTAAAAATTCAGCTTTTTATTCATCATTCTGATTTTGTGCCGAATTTCTGCATTTCTGTGCAGCTGAACTATACAGAACCGAAATTATTTTAGTCTCCGGGTTATTGATTCAACACTGATTTGTTTCAGACTCTCCATAGGAATATTCATTTGTTTAAAGAATTTTGTTGTCTTCATTTAGACTAAACCATTCAACTTTTTTTGGTGACCTCGACGTTACAAAATACTGGGTGAAATTTAAGTTGATCACATTGCCAACACAATCTGACAAAGATGGTAGTCATTTTTTTCATCTCCTTCCCCTGCTATCAGAATCTGCTATCTGAATTCTTCTTAAAGACCTACTTAAGGAATGAAAATTCCTTCTGTCATAGCATATGGAGTAGATGTCCATTTGTGATTTTTGTGTATACTTTCATTGAAGTAAACTGGTTTTAAAATACTAACAATTTTAATTTTAGCTTGTTCAGACCTCAGTAAGTGTGGAGCACTGGTAGGTACAAAGTGACAGTACTGCTTGTAGCTAAGTTATTTAGATTCCAGTCATGAGATCTGGGCATAGTGATAATTACTTCGGGGAAGGCAGGATCCACATAGAAGTGGCAATAAGGCAATAAGAATTTTGTTTTCTAATTTTATTTTTATTCTTAATGCAGACTGGGATTTGCTTTTTATGTTGAAGATTTCAGGGTCCAGATGCTCAAGAAATTGATGGGAGTGGTGATGATACTTACCAGAGCTGCTCAGCTTACAGAGAGACACCATCTGCCAATAAGCAGACTTTGTAGAGAAATCATGATCAAGGGATGTAGCGGATGGTCCGAAAGGAGTTCAGAACTCCTGGACTTTTATAAATCTGAAAACAGCTGGCTGTAAGCTCAGCAATTTTTTTCCCCACTGAATGCTGTCAAGTTTAAGCATAGCGTGATGCAATCTAATTCATTGTGCTATTTCACAACATAAAGGTGCTTTTGTCACTTGTTACATCCTAGATTGCAAGGAAGATTGCTTTCTAAAATCTAGTTTGGAAGAGAACAATTGGTAATTAACTTTCTTCTACTGAGCAGTACTGATGTGAAAACAGTACTTATCCAAAATCTTTGTTGATCATACATGGACACAAGCTGTGTGAAGCTGACAATAGATTAATTAGGATGTGAAACTCCTCTTTTGATAATCTGTGCAAATGTAAGGTTTCTGGCACCACCAGTAGAGATTTTTATTGCAGAGGATTGCTGATAGGTGCCTGCTTCTTCCAAAACCATCAGGATCTTGCCTGTGTTCCCCTACCCCTCTACCAAACTATCTATTAGAGTGAATGCTTTTCAGTTCTTGTTTTCACATCCTGTGCAGTACCAGACAGACTGATGGTACTTCATAAGGTCTTTTAATAACAATATTTCCCTCATGATCTTGAAAGCCCTCACAAATGCAGAAATGACTCTAGTATCTTCAAAATTAAGTTTATTAAGCAATTTTAGTACAGTTATATAATTAACTTGATTATTAAAGGACTTTTTTCAAAAAACAACCAACCAAACAAACATTTGGATACAGGGAATTTGTGATACTTTCATGAGCAAGCAGTGTAACTACTGGGCTAGGGACTAATTAGGAGGAGGGTACTGGAAAAAAGGAATGTCCTCCTCCTCTCCTCTTATACTCTGCTTCTGGCAAGAGCATGATTTTCTCTCCATAGTGCTCACACAGGAGGAAGGATTTCCAGTCTCCAGCTTAAGGCCTGATTACATATATTATAGCCATTAGATAGCACACAGTAAAAAGGGTCAGAGAGTCATCTGCCTTTTTGTGATTCCCATCTCTCCATCCTAAATGAATTCTGTTTCAATGTAAGTCCAATCTGGGCGTTAGAGTGCTTCAGTGAGCTGGGAGAGGTGGGCTGCAGTCCATCTGCATGAACTCTGAACTCCCAGAAGAAGGCAGGGACACAAGCTGGACAGGGACTTAAAACACTGATTTGTGAGTACCTGGGGAAAAGAGTTGTCTCCTTGTCCCACAGCTGGCAAAATATTTCCTTTAAAGTCTACACCAAACAGCTTGGCAACATCTAATGGGCCAAGCTCCTTAGCAGAGAACACTGGGTCCGTGGATCCTGTCAGGACTTCATCGAGAGACACAAGCACAAATGTTTGATCTTGGCAAGGTTCTAACACTTTCAGCATACCCTGAAGCTGAACGTGCTGCTGTCCTTTCTGGGGGACTGTGGGGATCCTGTAGTGTCTTACTTACTGCAAATGTACAAGTTGTTTTCCATCGTATTTTCTCTCCCTTATCCAGTTGGAGTAGAGTTTATGACCTTTTGAAGAAGGGACAGCCAACTCAGGAAGAGAACAGGTATGTTGTTAGGTCACGAGGAGAGAAAATTAGAAAGGCTAAAGCTCTGCTAGAATTTAATCTAGCCACTGTTATGAATATGTTTTTATAAACATATTAAAGCAAAATGAGGGCCAAGAAAAATCTCCATCCTTTCTTGGATGTGACCAAGGGTGAAGAAAAGGCTGAAGTACTTAGTGTCTTCTTTGCCTCAGTCTTCAACAGAAAGATCCATTATCCTAGCGTCAGTCAGCCCTCTGAGCTGATAGACAGGGATGGGGAGCAGAATAGACCCCCTGCAATCGAGGAGGAAGTAATTAGTGATGTGTGGTGCCACTTGGATACTGACAAGTCTATTGGACCGGATGGGTTTCATCCAAGGGTACTGAGGCAGCTGTCTGAAGAGCTTGCCAAGCCACTCTCCATCATTTGTTATTAGTCTTGTCTAATTACAGATGCCCTAGATGACTGGAGGATGGCCAATTTGACGTCCATCCACAAGAAGGGTCAGGAGGAGAATCCGGGGAACCAGAGGCCTACCAGCATTACCTTGGTGCCATGGAAAGTTATGGAACAGATCATCTTGAGTGCCATCACACAGCACATACAGGACAACCAGTGGATTAGGCCCAGCCAGGATGGGTTTAGGAAAGACAGGTTCTGCTTGACCAATCTGATCTGTTCTGGCCAGCTGACCGACACAGTAGATGAGGGAAAAGCTGTGGATGTCATCTACTTGGACTTCAGTAAAACCTTTGATACTGTTTGCCACAGCATTATCCTAGAGAAGTTGATAGCCCATTGTCTGGAAATATGCACTCTTTACTGAGTTAAATCTGGGCTTGATATCCAGGCCCGAAGAGTGGTGGCAAATGGTGCCGCATCCAGTTAGTGAGGGGATTTAGTCTGTAGTGAATCTGTGCAGTGGTGGTTGTCTTCTCAGGAGAAGAACACAGGTCACATGGAATCAGAGGAGAGAGCCAGGACCTCACTCCCATGCTGCCACCAGCCCAGCAAACGGTAGCTGGCACCCAAGCAGAGGGAGCAAAAAGGTGTAGCATACCAGCAAAAAATGAGTACTGGGAAAACCTCTCTTTGACTACCTCCCAAAGCGGGAAAGAGTGAAGTCTTCCACCTAAAAAAAGAAAACACCTCCTCCAGTCCTCTCCCCAGCCATCATGTTGGAATGCAGAGCTATCAGCTCTCCCTTTGTTTAGGCTTTAGACAGTAAGCTGGCTCAGGGAGCAGGTAGTGAGAGAGCTGAGCTTCAACAAGCCATCTCAATCTGCCTCCCAACCTCCAAACCGCTGTGTTGGCAGGGGGTGAAAAGAAAAAAAAAGTCTATGAAACATTTTTAAACTATAACAAAAGTAGTGTGGCCAACAGGATAAGGGCAGTGATTGTCTCTCCGTACTTGAGGATTCAAGGCCTCACTTTAGGCCACACCTTGAATCCTGTGTTCAGTTTTGGGTCCCTCACTTCTAGAAAGACATTGAGGTGCTGGAGCATGTCCAGAGAAGGGCAACAAGGTTGGAGAAGAATCTAAAGAATAAGTCATGCGAGAAGTCACTGAGGGAAATGAGACTGTTTAGTCAGGTGAAAAGGAGGCTCAGGGGATACCTTATCACTCTCTACAACTACCTGAAAGGAGGTTGTAGCAAAGTGGGAATTGGCATCTTCTCCCAGGCAGCTAGCAATAGGATGAGAGGACATGGGCTCAATCTGTGCCAGGGGAGGTTTAGGTTGGACATGAGGAAGAATTTCTTCCCTGAAAAAGTGGTTAAGAATTGCCCGGGGAAGTGGTGATATCATCAACCTTGTACATGTTCAAGAAACAACCGAACATGGCAGTTAGTACTATGGTTTAGTTGCCATGGTGCTGTTTGGGAAAATGTTGGAAGCAACAATTTCAGAGGTCTTTTCCAACAGTAATGATTCTGTGATTCTTTTAATCTCTGCTTTCCAACCAGTTTGAAGCCAGGCCCCAAGAACAACTCTTCTGTTCCACGAGGACACTACTCACCAGGCTGCTCAGTCCCAGAGAGCTTTTTCTTTCTTTCTTTTT
>VXAU01003160.1:383889-422492 GCA_013399695.1 Formicarius rufipectus
AGTTATCATAATACACGCTTTAAACTTTGTCCTATGCCTGTTACTGAAATTTAGTCCAAGTGATATAATTCACTGATTATAAATAATGATTTAAATTTGAGATCAGGAAAACTTCCATTGTGCATTTTTTAAACCTTTTTCTCATATTTACATTTCAGTTAAAGTTCTGTATAAAGGCAACTCAATAAAACTCATTTGAATCCTGACTTTCAGTTCAATTTAACCTTTACTCTTGAAGATTCACCTTGATTCACTAAAGATAAAACCTCTTTTAGTTGAGCAACTTCTCCAGTATTACAATTATTTGTAATTGTTTTGTAAAGACTTGCTTTTAAAGTATTTTCTATGGAGAAAAATGTAAACAATATATTTTGTCATTGATTAGTAACTAATTCATATCTTGGCAGCTGTGGCAATTGCATTTGATTGGAAATTAGGATCCACTTACATGCAAAACAGACTCCTTTCTATTGAATTAGAACCCTTCTTCAATTCTTTAAAAAACCCCAATAAAATAAAAATAAATTACTCTGTCATATGGAGCAATACTTACTGTATTTAATGGTTGAATTAAATCAGGATATGACCAAGTCTTTCAAAGATTTGTAATTAATAGATCCTCTCCATCTCATTTTTATTTCTGAGCTGGAAGAAGACAAGATTTATCACTTTCCTGACTTTTCATTTTTCATCTGAATAACTGATTCATAGGCAAAAAGACTATGTCCTGAAAAAAAACAAACAAACCAAAACCAAACCAAAACCAAACCAAACCAAACAAACAAAAAAAAAACAAACAAAAAACCCCCAAAAAAAACATTTTAATCACTTTCTCTTCTAGACAATTAGCCAATATATTCCATCTTTCTTTAAAAATCCTACATACTTGTACTACTTTAATGATTAACATTTGTTATAGTTGGTATGACTGATGGTAAGAGCACAGCACTGTTTTCATCTTCTGTTTTCAGGCACTTAATTTAGTACCTTGTATTTGGAAAGCAAGTGCTTTCTTGATCTACCTCTTCAAAAATTACTATACAACCTCAAACTTTGGCATTTTCTTCTGTTTTTTTTTTTTTTTTTAGATTTTCCATCTCAACAGTGTTTTCAGTAGATTGAATTCACCCACCACTTAAAATTTGAATGTAGTAGTATATCAAAACATTGATAGAGAATTGCTAGCACATATTTTCTGAAACACAACTAATAACGTTTCCAATATACTTATTAATAACACAAAGATTGTTGACAATTATTATATTTCAGTTAGTGCTATATTTTATTATAAGAGCTGAGAGGAAAGACATAAATAAGTGGATGATTCAATTAATTCACCTATGCCAACACTGTTTCCTAATCATTGCTTTCAAAAGATTAATTCTACTAATGTAATTTGATTTTTCTTGTGTGTGTTTTGAACATTTGCATTTGCTATAGAATGAAGTGCAGATTTCATTTTTTAACCTATTTACACTTGAACTGCTTGAGGATTCTCCATATGGAATCTTTTTGGACATTTGCCTGAGCTATAGAAACAACCTCTGAAGAATGGCAAAAGACTGAAAAACAAAATCAAGAAATGAAACCAAATATGAGCCTGTTAAGCTGGGAAAAAGAAGTTGATGTTTTCTGGAAAAATGAAAAATATTCGAGTTTTTGTCCATTACTGTGATTCAGTTCCTTAATCTGTTACACGGAGTTGAATAATTTTTATTAAGCTAGAGTTGATGTAAAAGATTAAAGGTATTTTTGAAACTGATTCTGTACTACACCCTCTGTCCAGGAAATGAGGTACATCTCTTTGACACTCTATGGCTATTAATAAATTAATTAAGTTTTTTATTATGTCTTTTTAAAGCTGATAACCTTTAAATTAATTTAAAAAATATTTATTAAATGTAAGCTATAATTACATTAAAAACGTTTAAATGAAAGTAGGGTAACATTACAATCTATTAGTAACACTGAAAGTGTAACTTAGTTGCAAAATAATGGTCAAACAATTCGGGTCAGGCAACATAGTTTTCATTCTAAGTAATGCAAGACTAATGCATGTGCACAGAAACTTTGAAAGTTCACCTCTGGGCATCTTCTCTGTGAGGGGCCATTATTAGCTGAAAATATAAATCTATAAATGGAGGTATAGATTTTGTAAACGGAATTATGGACTCAGTTCAGTTGCTGTAAAGTTCTACAAGTATTTACGGTCTGTAGAGGATCAGTTGTATCTAAGGTATGCACAAAATAGTGTATTAAAGGCAGACAGCAAGATGGACCATCTCTTCTGAAAGAGACTAACAAAAAAAACCATCACCCTCCCCCTAAAAAGACCAAACCAAAACCCCAAACAAAACACCACAAATAAAAAAAAAACAAAACCAAAACAAACCAAAACAAACCCAAAACCAAACCAAAACAAAAACCCCCAAACCAACCAAACAAAAAACCCCCAAAACAACAACAACAACAACAACTAAACAAACAAAAACAAAACAAAACAAACTCAAAAAAACAAACCAAACCACAAATCCAAAAAAAAATGCAAATGGAAAAGTGTCCTTATGTTGGCTTTAAACTAGGATAAAATATTCTGGAGAAGGAACCTTTATTATCACCTCTCTCTTACTTCCAAAAGAGATGAAAGTTGCAAGAGGAGAATGAGAAACCCTTTAAGGTATGGACTTTATCACCAGGTTCCCTGTTAGCTGCTTTTACGAGTCAGTTGTGTCCATCCTTCCTCACATATCCTGGTGTACATCCCTTCTGCTTCCCTACAACTGGGTCTAGTGCTTGTCCTGTCCACTGAAAGCTGGGTTAGCATCTCAAACCATCAGAAAAAGGAGATGAATAAAAATCTGCTCCTTCCAAAGGCCACTGTGTCAGTGAACTAAAGTGAATTACTGGGGAGTCAGACAAGAACCAGCGCACCAGAAAATTAAGGTGTAGAGATACAGAGTAAAAGGAGACTGTGAGATTGGCTTGATCTCAAAAAACTTGATTCTCTGAGCCCTGAAGCAGAGCAGCAGCAAGGGACATGTGCTCAAGAATGTGGCCATGTGCATCATCAGCACCCACAGGTGGAGAAAGAAATTACAGAGGGAAACCTGTGCTTGTATGACAGAGAATATTTGTTACTCAGTCCTTTCCCTTCTGGGTTATGCAGCCAATCTTAACCCAGAAGAAAAGTTAAAACATGTTAGAAGACAGGAACCAGCTTGCAGGGTGTTGTGGTCACATGTCTCTTTGGACATCTGCGTATTTGTGAAAGTGAATTCAGACCAAAGTATCCCAGCTCTAAAGCTCAGGAAAAGGTTGTGTTCACTAGGGCTGAACTTGGTTGACTCAGAAGAAACACTTCATGGTAGACTTCTTTTTCAATAGCACATGTTTGACTGTATGTAAAAAATACAGACAAGGCAAGGATATAATTGTCAGGGCTCCAGAAAGCGAGATTGCACAAAGAAGCACTTCAAAGGCAGTGCAAAGAAAATCAAATTGTATATGTACACAACTTGACTTCTTGTGAACACAGCATCTGCAGCATCTCTGTGAATAATTTCCTGAATATGGACCTTGGCATTCTTTTGTTATTTATTATTCAATATACAGTTCATGAACCACTAGGGGGAATGAATTTGTTACTGCCTCAGAGATACTTGACTGAACATAAAGTGGGAAGACTGTATGGTTTAACATATTTGTCATAGATGATTATCAGGTCTAGATTGACAATTTCACTGAATTTCCAACAAAACTACTCTGCAACTGGACAATAATTACATACCGGAGAACTTAGCAGCTGGTGGTTGGCTGAAGCTATATACTGATGGCAGCATGAATTGCAATAGCTCCATATGACAAAAAAGAAGGTATTAAAATGTTTTCATTAACTGTTTCTGAATAAATGTTTACATTTGTCTACAATTATAAACACTTGAAGTTTCAAATAAAACATTTTGATCAACAAAAAGTGTTTTAGATTTCTCATTAAATCAAAATACTTGAGCATTTGCAATGTTTGTGCCGATGGAGAATTAATCTGCTCCATTATACATGAGATTTTTAAACTTTCCTGTCTTTTTCTCTGAGTTTCTCAAAGTTTCTGCTTTTTACCTCCTGAAGACATTCTACATAGCACAGAGGAAGCTTCTGCAGAGCAAGGGTTCCTGCAACCATAAGCTGGAAGTTCTCCAACTGAGGCTCCATGAGTTAGGCTTCTCTGTATGTTTGTGCTGCAGGACAAAACTGAGTAAGACTCTTCAGCAGACAGTGAATGTGGCAGTGTTTCTTCTTCCCCAGTGTCTCTGCCCTTTGTACACACTGTGGAATGACCCTGCACCTGGCTTGGGGCAAACCCAAGAACAAGTACAGGCTGGGAGGAGAATGGATTGATAGCAGCACTGCAGGGAAGGACTTCGGGGTGTTTGCGGACAAGAAGCTCAAAATGACCCACTAATGTGCACTGGCAGCCCAGAAAGTCAGTGGGCTTTATCAAAAGAAGTGAGACTTGCAGATCAAGGGAGGCGATTCTCACCCTCCATTCTTATGAGTCACCAGCTGGAGTGCTGTGTTCAGCTCTGGGGTTCCCAGCATAAGAAAATTTGGACTTTTTGGGATGATCACCTAAAGGGGACTTAGAAGAAGGCTGGAGAGGAACTTTACACTGAGGAATGTAGTGATAGGAGAAGGGAAAATGAATTCAAGCTGAAGGAGGGTAGGTTTAGATATTAGGAAGTTCTTTCCTACGAGGATGATGAAGCTCTGAAACAGGTTTCCCAGAGAGGTTGTAGACTCCCCATCCCTGGAGATGTTCAAGGCTTGGTTGGATGAGGCTCTGAGGAACCTGTTCTAATGGAAGGTGTCCCTGGTCATAGCAGGGGGGTTGGAACTAGATGATCTGTGAAGTAACTTCTGACCCAAATCATTTCATGGTTCAATGATTCTGACTTGGAGTTGGAACTGTGAGCCTGGGAGTGAAGAATAAGAGTGGAAATCGGGAAGAAGGGAAGGCATGGTGAGATGCAGTATGACAAAGCTGAGAGCTAGGGTTGTAAAGCCATTTTTGAGGGAAAAACACAGAGATGAGCTGAAAATGAAAGTAATTCCAGGTAGAGCACTACTAGGGCAAAGCAGGAGCTAAAAACTAAGTTCTTATCGGTCTGCAAGCTGAAAGCTTGCTTTGCCCATATTTCTAATACTAAAACAGGGTGGAAAAATCAGCCAAATTTCTTGTCAGCAAAATATTTTAACTTATTATCGATCATAGGTAAAATAATGTTTTTGTTCAGTGTCTGTATCAGCAGAAACAATTTGTTCCTTTTTAGGGGAAAAGAAAGAACTGGCCTTTTAAAAGATTTCAATGCCCTAAGATTTAGGAAAACAGAAAGAGAGTACTGACTGAGTTCTACTACATTTGTAATTGAAAATGTTATCAAGGGTGGAAAAACATGTAAATTAAAAGATTTGGAAGAGTTATTCAGATTGAATGAGCTACTTAATGAAAATACAAATCATCTGCCACAAGAAAAGCAACTTAGTTTTAGGAGCTTTCTTGGGAAAATTAATCAAGGCATATCACCTAATACCTTATTTTTTGCAACTTGACAGAGCTACAGTTAGGAATGGAAATGGTGAAGTTTAATATTTAGGACTAAAATCTTGTCTTAATTGTGCACTAATGCAGCATCTGCCTTGATGTAGATCCTGAATGCATACTAGTGTAGACTCTCATTTATTTGTTTTATAACTTGGATAGTTGTTAGGGAATGTCTGCCATGTATTACAAAAATTACTATGTATGTAGTAAATATTTAGGCTGCATTGTCTAGTGGTAAGGGCAGTAAAATAGAACTATTTTGCTCAATTCTATTAATAGCAATGGAAGACTTCAATGAACTGAAAGTAAAAATACCATACATTTCAACACCTCTCCTGTTGAAATGTTTTGGACCACTTGCATTGCCTGCAAACTGTCTCACCTTCCAATAAAGATGTTGTGAACATTGTTTTTAATCAAAAGGACATTATTTTTCATTGAAGGTTACTGCAGTTGAGCATCCTGTATTCTGAAGGTCTCTAAAACACCTTACATTTCTATTTGTTTAGGAAAATGTCAAGAGGGGATGAAGCAGATGGAAAAATAGGTTATAATTTCATCTCACAGATGATTTTCCAGAAACATTTATACATTAGAAAGCTTTAAAGTCATCAGAGAGGCAGATCTCCATTAACAGAAGAGCAGTAATCATTAAATATTGTATGGTTACAGAATCTTTTGCATTCTTGTTCTCCAGCATTGTGACAAAGGTCAGTTGTGAAGTCTGAAAACTGCTGTAAACTACACTTCAACAGCATAGCTCAGTCCTAGATTAGGCCATGTGTTTTAATCTGTTTCTGGAAATTATCCAAGAGACTTGCATCTATTGTGTGTGATGAGCTTAGAGACTGGAAGTCTCTAAATCAAACTGGGAAGGAATTATCCAACATGCTGTGGATAGTAAATGAGGAGCAAGTGGGTTATTGTTTTGTTTTGGGATCCTTGTACTTTTAAAAATTATGGCTTTTAAAATGATGTACTTTACCTTGCTATTGGATCAACTAAGAACACATACATCTTTGTTTATGGATCAGTGATCAGATCATCAGTAGGAACAGGTGAAGTGTGGTACAGTATATATACATACTGTACTTACATAATTGCATACTGTACTTACAAACTGTAAGTACATATACGTATTCTTAATCCCCTTTAAAACAGTTTACCTCTATCTGAGAGTGCTGCAGAAATCTAATTGCAATGCAGTGTCTGAGCCTTTAGCCATCACTATGAAATACAATCTTCCAGCCAGATAATATTCTGCAAATTATTTTTCAACAACAGATCCTTTTTGAAAATGTAACAGACTAAAGTAAATCATGCTTCTCTGGATCAAAAGCCAATTGAACTCCCTTCTGTGACTGAGAGATGAGAGAACAGTAGAAAACATATTGGGAACAGTCATCAGTTAATTGAGAAAATATGTCTGATTTGGGGATTGAGCCAGACATGCAGTGAATGGGTTTGTAAGACACAAGTAGTGCTGAATAACATTAGTAGAAGAGAAGGGGGACGCTATGATCATCCTGCTCTCTGACATGTCTTCTAGATGTTTGATCACAACTAATTCGCTAAAGATCTGTCTGGCCCTGGAAGAAGCTATGTGGTGTAGGCAAACATCCTTTCAGAAATCAGGTAAAAAGATAGGTTAGGCAATGTTTTGACCACATTCATTCAGCTCAAAGGGACTGTGATGATGTTAAAATGAAAGAGAAATCAATGCAACAGAAATCAGTTGAAGTATCAAGTTTAGGAGCACTCTTCTTTCTATAATAAGAACATGAAATGAAGTATAAGAAGACTTGGATCACAGCAGTGTGTCACAAACCTGGTTGCCCACTAAAGAAACTAGGCCTCCTCTATGGTAATTAAAGTCCTTGGTAGACATAAATTTGACAGTACTGCTAATTATCCAACCTTGTTCACTGAAAGGGAGCTAGATGCCTGTAAAATATAGTAAGTGTAAAAGAACAAGTATAATAGAAATGACAAAGACTCGGTTCAAGAGAAAAATAACACATTTTGAATTAGGAGCACAAGCATCTTTATATAATTTCTCCTTCTATTTATGAAAACCTGAAATTTGTTCAGCAAATGATTGTGGGGAGTAAAGAGCTAATGTGACTCATGAACACTGGTCCTCCTATTGTCTTGATTTTGCTTTTCATTCTGATTATATCCTTTTTCATTAGTGATAAAAGCTTTCTCTGATTGTTTTGTTTTTTATCAATAATGAAGCATTCATATCAAGAAACAATTTTCTGTTTTGTTTTTTTTTGTATGTTTGTTTGTTTTTTAAATTACTATAAGTGAGGAACAGGAAGAACAAATAACTGTGTAAGGGATTCACATGTGAAGCTCACATTTTTTTGAAACATTCTGTAAGCAACTGTGCCCACATGACCATCTGCATTTTTAAACATTTTTGTTTCATGTTCAGTAAGAACAGTATTGTTTATTTCCTAAAGGATAAGCAATTAGAAATGAATATAATTAATACATGTGGTTCTTTTTCCTGTCTCATATCACAGTCCCAACAAGCCGTCCACATTTCTGCTTTCTCTGCTTCAGTAGGTTTTATGAAACATTTGCAAATGACTAGCAGATGGCCTCTTTGGGTTGCTGTATTAAACAGTGGAGATTAATAATGTCAGTCTTCATGCAGTATGCTCAGTCATCTCTTGTCTGCCAGAAGCTGTTTTTTTGTCAGTGCTTCTGTCTATAAACACTTATGGCCTGCGCTATAATTGGACATACAGAGTAACAAGCAAGCTTGAATAATATTCTTAAAAAAACCCTCTTAATATTCTTAAAAAATATATCTATAATAAATGCCATTTCCTATAAAGTAGAAAGAACCTATCCATCCTTACTGAATTTATGCCTGTTCCCATTTTTTAATTTATTTTAGGTGACCACAGTATGGTTTTTCTGTCTGGTTCCCATTGAAGAAGTCAATGTTTACGGAAAGAGCTTGTCAACTTAGGGAAAATAGCTCACATGTTAGGAGTGTCAACTGACTGTGTAAGAATGACTTCATCAGTTCCATATGTAGAAGTGCTTTCATAAAAGGTAGTAAAAGTTTGACTTCCCAGCAGATGAATTAAGCAAACCTACATTGTCTTTAGGCTGGGAATAGGGTGGAATTGGATATTTCTAGATTTTCAATGCTTTGGATCATACTTGGTTAAGGACATCAGTGGTAAGGTGTGGATTTATACATAATCACTACTGTACTTTGACTTCCCAAACTGGAAGAGTCCTAGATAATTCCCATTTAAACCCACAATTTTCTAAAGAATAAAACTGTCCTTGCAAGATGTTTTGTCTATCTTATATAGTAACATTTCCTAATATCTGTTAATAACTAATTAGAAAACTAGCTGTAAATGTCTTCTTTCCTCCAACTGCTGTATAGAACTGTGCACACTTAACATAGATGAAATGGCAATCATTTAATGTCTTCTGCACCCCCAAGGAAAGACTTGCTGGCTGAATTATTTTCACAGTCATTAACACAATTTTTATCCACTTAGTTTAATCGTTCACTTCTAAATTACAGCAGAGAAATTATTTTGATATCTTATTACTTTGAAGGTGTCGTATCTCTGCCATTCAGTTAGCTTCTACTATGCTAAACTGTACCTTTCCAGATCATAAAAGTGTTTGAAAAGCTGCCTTATACTGTATTCTGCAGCTCATTGCTTTTCTCTTTTATGCATATTCTTGCTCATGCTGACCAGTGGCTTAATTGTCTGTGATGCTACAAATGTCTTCATCTTTCAGCCTCTCACAGTCACAAGCCTTCCTGGAGCAATATTTGATCCTAAATATTTCATGAATAAAAATCTGAATTGGATTAATACATTTATCTGTGAAAACTGTATGCTGGAATTTTCCAGACTTTCTATTTACTTTGGCGTTTTTCATAGGTTATTTTTTCCTGACGGGTTTATTAGTTGGCTTTGACTGGATAATATGAAGATTCTTGGCACTCTTATTATTACTCAAGATATGATAACTGTGTCTCACCTCAAAGTAGTAAATTAAAATAAAAAAAAATACAATTACAGTGTTACTAAATGTGTGCTACTGTTTATAATACTGTGGCAAATCTTGCTACCATTTTCAGTTGTGCTGTTCTGAACTGAAGAGCAGGATCAGGAAGCTTGTGTTTTGAAACTGCGGAATAGTTTACACTGTATGGTTCATGTCCTCAAACACTACCCACAGCATGATGCCCACTGATAGAACACATCCTGTGGAATGGCCAATGTCCCCATGCTGCATGTCCTTCCAGTCATTTGATGTCACAGAATTTCAGGAGGGACTTGGAGTTTAAGGTATGAGGGAGAACTACAGTCTAAGCGGACACATAAAATGAGAATGGACAAATATCTAGGAAAGTGTTAATTGGGTTTTGACAGATATAAACTATTAGACTGTTTACGCAGGGGGTTGTAGGTTGCAGAACCTTTGTTATTGGTGTTATGGCTGCACAGCAGCTTTCTTTGGAAGTAATGAATTTTCTTCAGAAAAGAAAGATGAATCTAATTGTGAAGGAAATTATAATAAAGGGAGACTAAGAAATGAAGCTAGATTTAACTTAAACTAGACTGTTAGTTTATAGAAGGCTGAAATCAGATGAGGTGATCCTTTTCTTAGTCATGCTACAAATAAAAGAATAAAAATAGAGAGTAAAATGTAGTTCATGATCTCCGTATTTTTCTTTTAAATGAGTACCTTATATAATCTTATCACCCCAGAATAAAAGAATGCAAAACATTCAAACATTTTAAAATATTTTTTCTCTAATGAATTACTCTTCTTATTAGAAGAATATAAGCATTCTAAAACTGAATTTAGCTTACAACAGCTTTCAGATCTGGTTAGATCTTGTCAGTTAAAGGACTGTGAATCAACAGACACATTTCTGCCATATGTATATGCATTTGATGTTTTATAAGCTTATTCAGTTTAGACTTCACAACCCCTGCATGAGGGGCACGAAACCCAGACTCTTTTGTTATGCTTATGGATGGGTCCTGTAGATGCAACTTTCTGTCTTTTTAAAACAGAAGCCCTGGGCATGTCTTCTAAGTCTAAACTATTTTTTGTATTATTTCCTAAAAAATTAATCTTTCTTCTTCTAAAATAAATATGACATAAACACATTTAAGAGCACAGCTGAAAAAACAACTTTGAATGAAAGACGGCAACATATTCTCATTTTCCTGTGTTTATAAACAAATATTTCAGTGTAGCTGATTTTAATGGTTTTGGTATTTGTTTGTTTGTTTTCTTTTTTTTTTTTTTTTTTTTNGTTATTGTGGTTGATTGTTTGGGTTTTGTGCATGTTTGTTTGTTAATTAGAAAGTATTTTTTACTAGAGGGAGACCGTTTCATTCTGCTTACTTGAATAGCATGACTAATTTGATTTCATGGATTATTGAACAACATATGTTGCTAAAAATATTCATCATAAGGCAATAATAATTTTTCTACATTTTTTGAAGTCTTAAAGTTGTATAAGTGCAATACATAGACATAAAATGATTTACATAATATTTTTAAGTCCTAAATGAAGTTGTGTCCTTAGTGTGTATTGGGGAATTCATCATGGAGATGATTCAGCATTCACTGTGATCTGTGTACTGCCTGTAGAGAGATTTGGATTGTGCATTCATATTTTCAAAATTTGATACTGTCTTAAGGCATTATCCATAGGGTGTAAATGCCTCTTATGATAAATATGGAACAAGAACTGAGACTTTAAGAAATAAAATAAAATACAATAAAATAAAATAATACCAACACTAGCTATACTGTACCCATTTAAGAGCAAAAGAAATTGAGATATGTTGTTTTGATTTATCAAGGAAACATTATAAGAAAAATGTTAGTATCTGATAGTCAATGAAAGCATTTTCTTATATGTATTTGTGAATTATCTTTTTGCCATTTAAAAATTATCCCATGATCATTGTGTACATGAATTACTTCCAGAAAATTGTGTTATAGAGCCTCACCTTCCTACTAATTCTGACTGTTATTTCTGGGTGTTATCTGAGAGTGCAGCTAAATTTAACAAGTTGCATTTAAGGAACAGTAAAGGGAGCATGAACATCAAACGTGCATGTTTATCTGAAAGAAAAGAACCAGTTTTCATAAAGCATCAGATTTCTCAGTGTTATGCAAATTATTCTGAACTTAAGGGTTGTTTCTTTAACAAAATAGGCTGCTCTTTGGAAAAGTATTGTTCAAACAAACGTGCACCAGGAAGCTATTGAAAGAGCAGTATCTCTATATAGAGAACACCAAATGTTCCTGCCAGTACTTTATGGCTAACTACTCCTTTTCCCTTTTCTGCACAGTATGCCATGTAATTTCCATCCTTTCTATATCCATAATCAGAAAAGTGCATAGCATATTTATCCCTGAATTGACTGTGTGTAAAAATGCTGCAATGTGTATTAAAGAGCAATGCAACCATCTTTATTTATAAATTTCATAAACAAGTAAAGCAAAATATGAAATTGTGTAGTCTAAAAGATAAGGAAATTTAATAAAAAAGACTAAAATCCAGTTTTAATGCTGCTCTGTCTAGTAATAGTTCAATCAATATTAATGCTAAAAGGGTTTGTTGTAGTTTCTAAGTTTAGTATCTTGATTTAAGAAAAATTAGTCTGATTTCTCTTTCCATGGCCTCGACATTACTCCAAAAATGATCTGAAGTGGTTCTGTGGGTTAGCATAATGTAAAAAATACTGGGATTATAGTGATTTTACAAATATTCTTCAGCGCTGAAACTTTAATTAAAGAAAAGTCTGTGTGAGTTTCGTACAGAACATAAAATATATGGTAGCAAAATGTGCTTTGAAATCCACATTTAACTCACCAGCAAGTAAAGAAGGCTCATTACTAAACTACCTCTCTTCCAGCAGCTCTTTCAGTTGTGCTCTGTGGGCCACCAATCAACTGCAGAACATTCTGTGGGTTGCTCTCTGGAGACTGCAGGGGTTTGTGTGGTGTTCTTTCACTTTGTTTCCATTCTTTTAATTGCATGGAAAGAAGTTAAAAATCTGTCAGTACTCTCCCAGTGCTGTCTAGCTTCACTGTAACAAACCCCAGGGAGACAAGGAAGAATTGTTCATCCTAACAGGACTGGTTTGGCAATTTGCTCCACTGAAATAGTGAAGAAACATCCAAAGTCAACTACCCAGTAACACCTTGTGCTTTCATGGTGATTACTTCACACCACTAAATATTTTAAAGATGTTTTTAAAAAGAAAACAATTAGGAAATTAAAAAGTAAAAAAAGAAAAAAGGTGCTTAGGGACTAAATCCAACATAAGGGAATGGTACCTAGACCAATCATCTGTAACCACATACCCCAATATTAGTGATGACCAAGGAGAACATGTCTTCTTGTTGTTGACATTATTAAAAAAAAAAGAAGAGATTGTGACTTGCTTTTAATGAATGCAGTCAATGTTTGATTTCCTTGTAAACAATGTAATTGTGAATGGGGTGGAATTAATTTCCTGTTAAAAGAACTGATGACTGTGCTTGGCATGATTTGTAGAGAAGGAAGTGCAAAGACAGTGTTTTTATTCTGATATCACCTATGTTACAAAGCTTATGATTCCTTGTTTTAATCCCCATTTCACCATCCTATATTCTATACTGGCAGGGTGAGTTTATGGTCCCCATTTAAAGTCAGCAGAAACAACATTTATATCAGGAGTATTTTTAGTTGCTCTTAATGGGCTGCAGTAATTGATTTATAGAGGGAAAATAAACAAGAGTAACATTTTTTTTTTTTTAATACAGTCTAGTGTTTTTTGCTCCACTTCAATGTAATTTGAGTTAAACCTAATTTCAAGCAATCTCAGCTCAGTTACTAAATAAAAACATTAAAAGCAAAACAAAACTGAAAAAACAAACAACAAGCCCCCCCCCCAAACCTCCCAACAAAACCCAAGACAAGCACTCAAATCTTTTTTCTGATTGCAGTTCAGAAAAGCTAAAAATAAGCAGTAAAAGACCTTGTAATTATTTGAAACAAAGATACATTTTTTAATTAAACTAGACGCAGGTATTAAATCCTGAATATTAATATTGGATACATACAGACAAACAACTCTTCCATTTGTTACAACCACTTTAACAACACCTAATAGTGGACATTAGCAACTTTATATAAATGCATTATTTTGGATATCTTTTAATTTCAACCTTTATTATCAAAATAACTTTTACATAAGTAGACATGCTATTGCTGTATTATCTAATTTCTAGGCAGATTCTGGTTGAGTAGTTAACTTTTATTCCTTCATAGTACAATAAATGTAAATATTTACAATTTTCTTTTGCCGGGTTCAGATTTTATGTTTTGTTCAACACTCCAGCCATGATCCACTGAATTCTTTGGTAGAGAGCTTAGCAGCAGCATGATAGACAGAGAAAATGGAGTTTTCTACTTTAGCTTTGATATAACCGTTCCTCTTTCTTTGGACACAAAATAGCTAGAGAACTGGCTTGATGCTGTGATACAAAGTTATGTAGGGCTTCAATTTTACAGGCCGACATTTCTAGAAAGTAAACAATGTGCATCTCCTCCTCCAACCATCCAGCATGGGAGACATTCCTGGGGGAAATGAGATGAAAGTGCATTGGTGGGAGCAGGCTCCTGGGGTCATGGCAAACAGATGGAAGTCAAACCAATAAGTAGTGCGGTTATGGTCATGCAACATTTTAGAATTGATTGCTGACTGGCAGACGTGTTTCAGTGTTGCCTCAGCTGCCACCCAGCAAGGGATCAGGTGCAATCCTGAGCACATCCTACTCACAAGGAAAGATCTAGAATGGTTAGAAGGTGCTTCATTGTTCGCAAATACATACTTTAGTGCAATGATGTGAACTGTGCTTCTGTTACTTATCCACTGATGATACTAATAGTGTCCAAAGAGCAAAATTACTTTCAATCTGTTATATTTTAAATTATAGTTGTTCTCTAACAAATGAAATAATGTAGTAAATATTTTTTCCTAAATATAGCATTTTATTTTTTACTTTGTTCAGTTTGCTTACTAAGACATCATTTCTCTTTGGTTTTGCAAGCAACTACTGATCTGTAGAGACAGAAGTTTATCAGATGTATAATACATATGCTACTCTAGCTAAAACATCTGGTACATAACTTAGGTCAGTCAGCTTAATCATTATTTTTTTTTAAACATCATTGTACCCTTCAACTGTCTGAGAAAGTCTATAAACTTTCCTGAGGTCAAAAATTATGTTCAGCCTTTATTTCCCTATACATTTCTTCTATAAACTTGAAAAACAAAACAAAACAAAAACAAACAAACAAAAACAAAAAACCCACAAACAAACAAAAACAAAACAAAACAAAAAAACACACAGAAAAAAAAAAGGAAAAAAGAATGAAGAAAGATAATTTCTGGCAGCCATTTCATGTGGAAAAAAATGTTCATGTTTGGTGTATGTCAATGTTTAAAAGTATTTCTTCTTTTGATGCAGTGAATGTAGGATAATCATGTTTAGATAATAATCACGCTTTCATTTTAATAATTTAGTGTCCTTTTAAACATGCTGTTTTCTGAGAAGCAATTAAATATGTTTTCATAATAGTAATTCCTTTTTCGACATCTTGAAAATTCCTGATTCTAATTCTCCTCATATCAATTGTAAAAATGCCAATGACTTTCAGAGGAGAATCGTGATGCAAGTGTACGTGACACTGATTGCAGATTGTCAGCTGATGTTGAAGATGAAACCCATATGATCAAATATAGGTCCCTGTTTATGGGCAGGATGAACCATTCCCCAGGCTCCAGTGACTGAACTCACTGTGAACACAACAGATCACAATGAGCTCTGATGAAGATAAAACAAATCTAAAATTAAGCATTACCTTTCATCCTTCACCTCCTCCCCTTCAGAGGTCTTCTTTTTTAGTAGGCTCAATATTAAAATCCATTCTTGTGGTCACCATTGATCAGCATTTGGCCACCTACCAAGGATTGCACATTTTGTTGTATAAACAGTTCATATTTCAGAGGATAGAAATACTGGTTCAAAAACGCAGCTTTGCAAGAAAGTGCAGTTAACATTTTTTAGTTTGTATTTTCACAGTTCATCATGCTGAATTTCAAAACATCCAGCTGTATTTGATTGTAGGGACAAACTTTGAATATGCTTGTTTTAAGTAAATATTTATGTGAGTTTGTGAAAAGTAGGAAAATATTTAAACAAAATAATCATTCTTAAAATGGCTTATGCATGCAATGAACCTATAAAGGAGAAATAACTGATGTCCCTTTAAAGTCACAACTATGTTGTCAGCTTGTTGGTCTCTGATCATGTACAGGAACTACAACAGCCAGAAACAAAATCCAGAAGTTATTAACAATCTTGTCTCATGGAGATCTTTCTCTCTTTGAAACATAAATTTAGGGCAAGGATTGTTGGAGCTGCTTCATCTGTTGAGACAGCAGAGGAATGTTATAGTATCAGTCTTGCCCTGTAAAGGACTCTTCTGTGTGTTGAGTGAGTCATATTTAAACAATTAGGTGTTTCACTGTGACTTGGGAATATTTATTTTAAGGTGAAAACCTGTTCTGTAGCAATAAGGCTAAGTGCATTAACTTTTACTGTGTGGTATCTTCTGCCTGATGTTTCTGAGAAGGCTTTTGCTTTATGGGAATTTCAAGCAGAAGTTACCAGCATCAACACACTCACAAGGCACCTGGGTCACACTGGCTGAGAGGGCAACTGTGCATCAGCAGAGCTTAGGTCACCGACTGCATGAACTCCTGGAACACTATGAGTGTGCTATAGTAGCATAAACCACAATAAAGGTGTCTCCAACAAAGATGTTTAACTTTATGAGAAGAAATGGCCAAGGAAAATGAGGGGATCAGTGAGTTTGCTTGTTCAGCCACTGGTTTCTCAGAGCTGCTTAAAATTTAGCCTATAACAGGAGAAGCAACTCAGTCCCTCTGGAATTTTGAAGTCAGTCAATCCTCTACTGGCTTATCAAATGGTCTCCCACATCATTCCATACTTATCTGAAAGATAATCATAAACGGAGTGGGAATACCCGGAAATAGGACAGCATCAAAGTGTCTCAAATAATTCACCAGTACTTAAGAATTAAAACCTAACTGGAAAACTTCATGTTCTAAACCAGCAAAAATTATTTCATTTTGAAAATAATCTTGCTACTGTGTAAATGACATAAGATCCACATGAAAGGACTTACTTGGTAGCAGCAGGACAAAGCTGTGATCTGTGATCTGTATGTAACAGAACAGTATAAAAGGCTGAAGTAAAAGGTCAGTATTCTCCTATGATGATGTACCCTCTAGCTTAGGCTTTCTGAACCAGCATGATTAGATCTCAACAGGGTAATGGCTAACTTTCCAACAGCAATAGGAATAGAAAAAGTAATTATACTTAATCCTGTGATTAACTTGCTGGTCATCAGATTGTATTGTGCCTTTTGCTCTCCTTGGGCAATTTCTTAAGACAGTCATGTGGTGGAACAAAGGAGGTAAATTTGGCAATGAGACAGAACTGAGGCTACATCAAGAAGCTGTAGCAGTCAGAGGATTTTTCACTGAGGGGAGGGTTTGTAGAGCAAGGCCCAGCAACTGCTCTATAAGCAAAGTCAGAAAGGCATCATAGTTCATTATGACAAACATAACAATCACCATGGTCACATGTGATGAGTATGACTGCTGCCCTTGATACTTACAGTCTAACACCTGATACTCATCAGCAGGTTTATGGCCTCTTCAATTGAAAGACTAATTTGATATGATAAAGACTGAACAGATTCACACAAGATTTTGTAAGAGCTAGGATATGGCCCCTTGGGCTTGGTGCCACATAGATGTGGTCAGAGGACTGGAAGGGGAAGCTCAGCACTGGACTGTTGTACTCAGAGGAATGCAATGACATGAATGAAAACCTGTGTTTATATTTGGAAAAGTGCAAGGAAAAAAGAAGTAATGAAAACCATCATTGTTTCTGAAATATGAAATGAGTTTCTTCTTCCTCCCTAAACATTTTTGGTCCACTCGAACTACAGTTTTGCATGATAGCTAAAACAAAACAAAACAAAACGAAACACAAAAAAACCACACAAACCACAAAAAAACCCAAACAAAAGCAAAACCAAACCAAAAAAAAAAAAAAAGCCAAGAAACCCCAATGTATTTTGATTTTTAAATTAAGAAATCACAGAAGTCAGCACCTTTTGAAAGTCAGTACTTTTTATGAATTTAGAGAAAAAAATAATTTGAGGGGAAGGTTTCTTTTGGTTTGGTTGTTTTACTGGCTTTGCTTTTGTCTTTGTAGCAGATAATCTGTAAAAAAAGTATTAAGAATTAATATGTGAGCCTTTTATTGGCATTATCAAAAAGGGCTGTATCTACTTATAGTATCTATTTGTTTCTGTCAGTGCAAGTAAACTCCCTTCTAACTAAAATAATGCACTAATTAAATAGAAATGCAAGGAAAGAGAGGTTCTCAAAACATATCAGTGTTCCATCAAAACAAAATAGTTTCTTTGAATCAATAAGAAAACAATCGTCCTTTGTCCTAAAGGTGACTTTAAAAAACAGGAGTCAGTTAAAACCCAGCACCTTCTGAAAATAGTTCTTACTAGACATGTATTTGTAGAGTTTTCTAGGAATTATCAGCCCACAAAACCAGATAGTATAGACTTAGAAACTGACTTCCCTCTTTTTGTTTTAAACTGAGATAGATGGCACCAAGGTACAACTGCAATGTCAATACAACCATCTGTTTGGATAGGGGTCTGTGCTGTTGCTGCTGTTGTAGTGGCTGTGTGTACTGGACCCAGGAAAACTGCCTGCTGGAGATATGAGCTCATTGTTTTGGTACAACCCTTCATGTCCCTGAAGCTAAATATATGTTTTGCTGGAAGGAGGCCTCTTTTATACTGATTTGAAACATTATATTCAGGGCAATGTGGCACTTATTTTCTCATTTCTTATTTAGCTCTTCTTTTCTACTCTTGTCTCTAAAGGATGCATAGTCACTCTTTTATTTGCTTATTACGGCAGTTGTCACCTCCATCTTACCTCTCAACATACCCTTATATCTTTTTATCTCCATTTTTAAACTTCACCCCTTCCTATATATTCAAATCCACCCTATATTATCGTTTTTTTTAAGAATAACCTCAGAGACTATTACTGTATCTGTCTTAAATTGGTCTTATTATTGTGCATGTCTGTTTGTTATATTTTGTGATAGTTGCTGTTCATTGTGCAGTCTGCTTCTTTGTACTAAATCTGAAAAGATGAAGAAAATTTAAATCTTATTTTCAACTAGTCCTTTCCTTTTTTAATAGCTGAATAAGAACTGAACTTAGAGACAGCAAAATGAGGAAACCACATTTTATACTGTGGCACATAGTTGAGCTGATCCCAAGAGCTACACTGTGAGAGAGTTTTTTCATAATTGATAATTCAGACCATTCTATTATTTTTCACTTATCTTGATGGTATCTGAGTAGGCATGCAGTTGAAGGCATGCATTTCTAGTGCTACTGGCTGTAAGCAGAGCACCTATAGAATGTCTTCAAATTTATGTATGATGGCAAATAGATGTGGGGGGACAAGGCCTCTGTCTCCACATAAATGAGTCACATAAGCTTTACAATGCATCCTCTGAATTATTCTGCTGATGGATAGAAAACAATTTGTAGCCATCAGCAAAATACAGGAGTTCACAAAATGCAGCCTAATATTTTGCTAAAGGTACAACTGCAAGAAACACAATGACTAGCAGTAGAAAATGTCTAGTCTTTTAAATGCTCAGTTAAACACTAATGTTAGGTAATGAAATTGTAGATAGCTAGATGATATTCTGTCTGTTTTAGACGACAACTGGACAATTTAAGCTAATTAAAACTCACAAAGGTCCTGTTTGTGCTGTTGTCTGTAAAAAACTACTATCAAATTTAATGGGAAAAAGGCAAGACCTAATTTAGGTTATACAATACCATGAATGATTTCTGACATGTAGATGACCTTGTGCTTTCCAGTAAAAGAATAAGAAGTGTGGGTAATCTTTCACTGCTTGATGAACTGATTTATTTCTTACAATTGTTAGAAAAGCATAATTTTATTTCTTTGCTTTTTAAATGAAACATCTAGATCATTAAGGAAGGGGCTGTGTTCCAATGACATATATAAAGCTTGGCTCTTAACTGGTACTTCTAAGCACTGTTGCACTGCAAATTATAAACATCTATAATAAAATCTTTCTTACAGAATCTGTTTGGACCTGAGACAAGAATGAATAAGTCACTTCTAATGATTCTGGAAAATAAACTCCCATCTCCTTTTGTACACATGCTGAGCTTCCAGTAATTTGTTAATTAGTCTTAAAATTAATGCAATCTAGAGACCGCAGGAAAAAATGCAGTAACTCTTCAGCCATGTGAACTTTTGAACTCAGACCTTTAATAAATTTGAGATGGTCACTTAATAAAGGCTGTCATCAGAGTTTTATTTGGATTCATTCTGCAATAAACTGCAGAAAGAAATTACAAATAAGGAAATTAAAATGCATACAATCATTTGGGAATAAAATATAATTGATTACTACAGCTTAAAACATGTGAGATAACTCTTGAGAAAGAGTCTTATACCCTCTTATGTGTTGCCTTGAAAAACTCAACCTCTATTTCTGGAGAATTTTTTTTTTAATTAAATGTACTAGAAGCCTCTGTTTTATTACGGAAATTAAGAAAATTTCTGACAAGACCTCGGATGGTCGTCTGCTTATAATGACTCAAATGTACATTTTAAAGAGGGAAAATAATGAAGAGCTTTATTTTTGTTCTCACAAGATTGGGAAAATCTGACGATTTCAAAGACACTTTTATAATGGTCTGGGTTTCAGCATGGAGTGAAGTGACTAAAAGGGATAAATCACATTAGGACTGTATGGACTGACATGCCATCTTACATGTCTCAGAGATTTTGTCGTTGTGGTGCCTGAATGAGCTGATCTAACTTTGAAGGGCTTTGAAACAGAACTTCAGATTGTACTGACATTCCTGTCAGGGTACACTGGTGGTGGCCTCTGCACTACGGTTCCTTTCCCTTATTCTCACTTCAAAACCTTTTCCTACATAGTTTGGGGATGCAGAAGTACATGAAGGGCATACTGCATCTGGTGCTGAAGTTCTGTGATGCCGGTCTAAACTGACGTTTTGTAGACAACTATGAAAAATCAGGTAGATTCACTGGGTATTTTAGCCTGCTAACCTTTTCTCTTTGTGGTGTTTGGTATTTCAAAGATAAAAACACTAGTAAGTTAAATACTGGGAATTCAAAAACTGCCATGTTTGGCTCTTGGGTCTGTCTCAACCAGTAGGCAGTATTTCAATCAAAACAATTTGTGAGCAAAGTCAACTTTGGGCACAGGCTCAACTATTTAGCTAACTGGAACTTAAATACGCTATTTTTACAGCTATTTCCAAATGAATTTATGGTTTTGAAGTAAACATTCTTTTTTTTTTTTTTTTTTTTTCCCTGTATTAACACTGTTTATAATGTCATCTTTTGAATCCAAGACTGAGTTCTTAGCTGGTAATAAGCAGTAGAGTGTTTTCAACTCTGTGTTATTACAGGACCAGCACTCTAAAATATAAACCATGTCTGTGTTATCACGACAGTAATAATTTGACTGACACTGGTCTTTTGAAAGTTTTTTTCAACAATTTTGCTTGTGTTCACTATAGAATTAAACCTAACATTATAAACACTAAGTGTACTTGTGGTAGAAGAAGTAGACTTTTTAAGCCTTCATTGTTCAAAGTATCCACTTGTCAAAATCAGGAAGAGGAGTGGAGAGAAACCACATATTTTGTGGTAACAAACAAACAAATAAAACACAAAGGATTTTTCTTTTCAAACCTGGCATGTACTCCTAGAACAGTTCTTGCCATGGGAACATTTAATTAATCTCAACAGCTTCCACTTTACCCAGTTGGGTATTGTCCTGTCACTTTTCCTGGTAATTGCACATTCAGAGTTGGTTTACATACAATAATGGGTGAGAGAGTTGGTGTTCCTACTTATTTTGCCAAGCTGCAGCAACATATTCTCCTGTATACTGCACATTACTGGAGAGTGCACTTACCCAAGGGAAAACATGTCCCAAAATAATTTATGATCAGCCCTGTCCCAGCAAAATAGCAGGAACATGTAGTCCTTTCTGGAGCACTGTGACGCAGTTTCAATAAAATTAGACAAGGCTGAGACTCGTTCCTCTGAATAGTTGTATGATGGACTGCCTTTGTGGTTTCCTTTGGGAGCATTGAGCATTACTAAATGGGCAAGGACTCAAGCCTGCCACACATCTCACACAGATTAGTAGGGCCAGGTTCTGTAGATTTCTCTCCTAAAGCAGAGGGAGGTTCATGGCTTCTGTGCCTGTTCAATTAGCCCCATAGTTCATTTGACTGAATTGAAATGCAAGCTGATAATATGTCCTGCCTGTTTTGGTTATTTTTGGGGGTTTTTTTTGCTTTCTGGTTTGGTTTCATTTTGGGTGTTTGTCATTTTTTCTTCTCTGTCATGGAGAGATGTGAAAGAGAGAGGAGAAGAGCAACAAAGATAAAATCCTCTGATACCTTCAGCTCTCAGCAGGGAAAATGGTGATTCCTGCAATTGGTCTTTCAGCATTTTACAATCTATCTCTCTGAATTCTTATTCTGAACAAGAGAAAGGCCCTGGGTGGGAAACTAATCTATTATATGGAGAACAGCGTTTTTATGCATATAAAATATTTTTTTTTGTTTATTTGTATATAACATTTTTATATACACTTTAAAATACAATTCAGGCATATGTAAGAGTACTGTCTGATATTTCCAGGATTTTTCCACTACTGAAGTTACTGCAAATCAATGGTTTGCTACAGAATAGCACACTAAAGAAAGTGTTTATCATAGGATTCATCACCCCTTCCCTACCTATTTGAGTACAGTCTGGAGGCTTGACTTTAGAGAACAGTTTGGAAAATCCTTGCAGAATGAGAGAACTGATCTAAGTACCTAAATCTTAGGTCTTCACTTGCAATGAAAATCTGCAATTAAAATTACTGAATAGAAAATTGCACAGGGAATCCTCAAGTATGCTTAATTATACTTTCCTATAATGCAAGAACCATGAGGCTTTCAGTTCTAATTAAAGAGACACTTAAGAAGGCAGAAGAAAATAATGTTATGCATGTGCTGAGACTGACCTTGGAAACTGGAGCTATCAGCTGCCCGCCGTGAAGAGATCCCTACTTGGTTTTGCTTTCCAAGCTATCATTGTGTGAGCTGAACTGAGACATGTACTTGCCTCAGGCTTGAATTATTATTATTTTTTACCCTAGCATCTCTAATTGTTGTATCCTGCTGGACAAAACATCCAGCTGGATAAACACATGTGGTGGGTGAGCAATTGGCTCATGGGTCGAGCACAGAAGGTAATAGTGAATGGGGTTATGCTAAGGATTTTAATGTATATTTTGTAGATTTTTATAGAATTATATAAGTTGAATAAGTTTTCCTAAGTTTCTCACATTTTAAATGGTATTTAGTAGTCAATGAGCACTTTCACACACATTACAAAGGACATGTTGCACTGGAATGACTGTAAGTCAAAACTGGAGAGTCAGCTCAGAGGCCTTGGAGAGTCCAAAGGGAGTCTGAGGAGTTATGAGGGTGAGCACCAGGGGAAATGGTACCACAGGTTGGCTATAGATATCACATATAATAATTACTAAAAGTTATAAAAATTGTAACATATGGCTGATGGGTGTGCATGTGCTTTTAGTGTGCACCTTAGAAGCTTCTAATAAAAGAACTGCTTTATCAATTTATCACCACTAATGTTGTTTTGAGAGACTTTTCCAGGAATTTAGGCATCAGAGCAACATCAGACTAATGACATGTCATTAGTGGAGTTCCACACGACTCCATCTTATACTCCGAGATCTTCAATATCTTCAAAAATTACTTGGATACAGGACTGGAAGGGATACTAAGCAAGTTTGCAGATGACACAAAACAAGGAGGAGCTGTTCACACCCTCGAAGGCAGAGAGACCCTGCAGAGAGACCTGGGCAAATCAGAGGACAGGGCAATCACCAATCATATGAAGTTCAACAAGGGAAAGTGCTGAATTCTTCCTCTGGGAAGGGTCAGCCCTGGATATTTGTACACACTGGGGAATGAGATGCTGGAAAACAGTGCTGTGTAAAGGGATCTGGGGGTCCTGGTCAATGGCAAGTTGAACATGAGTCAGCAGTGCCCTGGCAGCCAGGAGGGCCAACCATGTCCTGGGGGGCATCAGGCAAAGCCTCGCCAGCTGGTCAAGGGAGGAGATTGTCCTGCTCTCCACTCCATTGGGGCAGCCTCACCTTGAACGTTAGGTGAAGTTTTGGGCACTGCAATACATTAAGCTATTAGAGACTGTCCAAAGGAGGGAAGCAAAGATGGTGCAGGGCCTTGAGGGGAAGGCGTATGAGGAGCAGCTGAGGTCACTTGGTTTGTTTAGCCTGTAGAAGAGGAGACTGAGGGGAGACCTCACTGCAGTTACAACTTCCTTGTGAGGGGAAAAAGGAGGCATAGACACAGATCTCTGCTCTGTGGTGACCAATGACAGGACCCAAGGGAATGGCCTGAATTTGTGTCAGTGAAGGTTTAGATTGAATATTAGAAATAGGTTCTTCACCCAGAGGGTGGATGGGCACTGGAATACACTCTCCTGAGAAGTGGTCACAGCACCAAGCCTGACAGAGTTCAGGAAGTGTTTGAACAATACTCTCACGCTCATAGTGCGACTCCTGGGGATGGTCCTGTGCAGCACCAGTAGTTTGGCTCGATGATCCTTGTGGTTCCCTTCCAACTCAGCATATTCTGTGATTCTATGTGGTTCTGTGAAATGTTTGGGGCCAGTACTGGAGTGAAAATGAAATGCTGTGGCCTGGTTTGAGGAGGGTTGGCGTCAGTCATACAAGAACCCTTCCTGATTTCATCTGCAAGATTTTCTAATTGTGCTGAAATTGTTGCCAGTTCAAAGTTCATTTGAATGGATTAATAGAGTCAGCTTCTGGATCTCCTGATGGAAAAGTCTATTGAAACTTTGTCATTGCTTTTGAATGAACAACGTGCTGATCAAATGCATGAGAAAGGGAAACCGACTGATGAAAGCAAGACCAACTACACTGTTTTGCCTGCAGGGATGGGAATAGTTGTGTAGAGGGATAGGAGTAACAGAGCTTCACCTTCTGCCTCCCTGCTGATCACTGGATTCTCTGATTCTACCCCTGTGGCCATGCCAGCTCTGAAAAGCAAACGAAGCTGTATGTCTGACAATCTATGAAGATCTTGCTGTTTGAAATAAATTTTAAAAAAAGATATTTTTTCATTGAAAAAATCCCAAAACATATGGGGTTTGATTTGCCACTGGTAGTGCTGGCTACTGCAAAAGGCAGTTTTAGGATCCAGCTCAGATCAACCCCATCCTTGGAGACAGAGAAATGGTGTTCTAAGGTTCTGTCAAGAAAAAAATGTTTTCAATTACAGCCTGGTCTCTGTGACAACCTCACAGGCAGAGGCTATCTGAAAGAAATTTAGATGCCATCTTGCTCATGATTGCCTTGCTGATTTGCCTGGGGCTGATCTGTCTCTTCCAAAGAATTCCTATTTGCCTTCTTCTAAGTGTTTTCCAAAATGTTTCTGCTTCAAAATGCAATTCTATACTTTAGATCAAAGTCAATAGCTAAAAGAGTTTTATTTTTGCTGGAAGAACAGATTGCTGTTGTAGTTATTGTTTTGCTTAAATGAAACAGCCAGTAAATGAACCAGTTTATTTACTTTGGACATATAAACTTTTAAGTGGAGCATTTTTAAAAAGCAATAAACTGAAAGTAAATTTTGAAAGCTTAAAAAAGTGAGAAATTTTTGATCACAGTGAATTTGTTCATGTTTTAAAATCAAAGCAGTTCAGTACATTCAACATGAACCTCCACATAATTTAGTTGACTGAAGTCTTCATTTTTAATGAGTAAATTGTCTGTCTAAAAATCTGATATGAAACAGATACGAAGGTTCAGTGTTACAGAACCTGACACTATTCATGTGGTATCTCATCACTTTGACTATGATTTCCTTTGTTTGGCTGAAGGGAAGTAAAAGATTGTGTGTTCCCAAAATGGAAGGTAGGACCTAGGGTCACTTTAGATGGAGGACCTTCCAGTCTGACCACATGTCACACAGCAGAACAGATGCAAAGAAATTAGGAGCATCATCTAACAGGAAAATCCCTTTAACTTGGCAAGTTTACAACTTCAGATACTGCTAATTTCTTTGCTGGTTTCCCCTGATTTATGTTCTGTAAATTTTCAGAATTTTCAGATGTAGAGCTCAAATGTGTCTTCAGAAAAAGATCAAGCACAACTTTGAAGGATTTTTTTCGTGTTTTCCTCGGATTTTTTATGGCAAACCATGTCTGCACATGAATGTTCGGACTGCTCTATACTTTAAGCACCTGGTAGCACAGCTGTACAGATGACAGGTCAGGTCTAAGTTAGTTCCTTGTGTATCACTATCTGTGTCTAGAGTTGAAATACCCCATAACTAGGTGGGTCTATATTCTATTCAGAGTTAATGATGACCTTTAGAACTGTGTGAATAGCAAGGATAGTGTGGATTAAAAAAAATAATATTAGTAGTAATAGAATGTAATCAGTGGCAAGTCTCAAATTTTTGCTCAAGTGATGCCACACAGATATTTACAGCAATACCCAAAGGCAGTCTGGCCTTCTTTGCATTACCACATACCCAGCAGCTGTGTCTGTCATGAGCAAAGCGTTGTCCATGACCTGCTGGACATTTATGCAGTTTTGTTTTAGAACACATGGAGAGCCCAGGCATATACTGCAGACCCATCATCTAAGCAGATGCTTGTGATGTCATTATTTGGTGGATATTCTTTTCTCCACATAGCAGGAAGTGGAGTGCCAGAAGAAAAGATTACAGAAAGGGTGATGTATTCTGAGTCACAGTCCATTTGTTTGGAAATAATTTGTGTACTTGCAATGTGAAGTAATTAGAATTCATCAGTCTATTTCTTATGTATTATCAGTACCAGATTTGATTAGAACTGCTATGCCAGATTAAAAAGCTGAGTATCATAAATGTACTGCCTAGTAAACATAGTTTATATTTGAGATAATATTGCATTTCATCTGATCAAATCCAAGTATATTCTCAACATTAATTTTTATGCTCACAGGAATTGTACCTAGCCTATTTAATATGTCACATGGAGTTTAATTCTACTAAGATTAAAAACATGATCGAATCAATCTTTCAAACTCAATATCAGTTATTAGATTTTTTTACAGTTACCCCTAAGCACAATGAAACATTTCTCTTCTTCCATACCTGAATTGCAATAGTCTAACCAATTTTTAATTTAAGATCTGTTATCTAATTTACACTTTCTTAGTGTTTTACTTGCAATGCTTGGAAATGGTGTGTAAAGGTGTCCCTTGCACATACAGACTGGTCTGGAGGAGTCGCCTTAATAATATATGTAACACTTCTAATTTTCAGAGTGTTTATATCTTGTTTGACCTCCTTCAGTCCCTTGCTATATACTGAGGTATGGAGCAAGGCCAAAATGGAGAAGATGAATGGGTTACTCCTGAGAAAAGATTGGAACATGACTTTAGGGAGACAGAGCAAGAAATGAGACTCATAGGATAGTTTTTAGCAATTACTTTGGGAATTGGTCCTGCCTTTAATAGCCACTTCTAGTGAATCAGCTTGGACTAATCCAGTCCAAGTGCTTTTGGTGGTCCAGGAGGCAACAAATGGAATGGAAGAGAATGTCTTTGAGGTCATGGCACATCATGTGAATTCGGTGTCTGCTTCCATAAAATTTATAGAAGTTTCAAGATGATTTGACTCTGGAACTGTGCTTTTCTTAGTCTGGCATTTGCTGAACAACATTTATCAATTCTGTAAAGAGGATCCTTGAATAAACATTGGAACTTTGCACAAGAGAACATTAACTGGAGCTAATTAAACCTGATTAACATGAAATATGAGGAATAAAAAAGTCTTTTTCTCCAATTGATGTCTCATTCTTCAGCATTTATTGTATTTATTTCCTTGCAGAAATGATGCACGACTGTCTATATAGATAGAAGTGAAGTTTTTAGGGAATTTCTAAATATCATGTATGGTTCAAAAAAACGCAGGCAGAAATGCATCCGTTGATTTCCTGTTAAAGTAAGCAAGTAAATATATTTGAAAATAACTTTTTAAAATTGATTTATTCATAAATGTATCATTTATTTATTGGTTTCTGAGTGCTATAGCTGTTTTGCACAGTAAAGATCCAGCTAATGACTCTTAACTTGTTAAAAACCCTTTATAATTTTATACCAAGTAGCTATTGTTTAGATAGAGATGATGTTGTCTGTGGCTAAAAATATTCAATATACTTCCCTCATCCAAATAGAGATATATTATGATAAAAATTTATAACTGAAAAAATATGCCTTTTAGAGTGGGCAATTGAACCTTGTCATGTATCCTATTCCATATCCAGATCTCTCTGAGGTTTCTGAGAGTTTGATGTATGCAGAGAAGACACAGAATGGCCTACAGAGGAAAAATCATGAAATCTTGTGGGCCTGTGGGTGGATAAAAAAAATATAACTATTCTGCAGAAAAAAAATAATACAATCACGGAATAATTTAACCTGAAAGGGACCTATGGAGTCACTCATCCCAAAACAGTGCAAACTCCAAAGTCATATTAAGTTGTCTAGAACTTTGTTCAATTGTTTTTGGATGTCTCCAAGGATGAAGATTGCGCAACATTTCTGGGCATCTGTTCCAATATGTGATAACCCTTAGGGTGAAGGGTTTGTTCTAATCTAGTATTTAACTAGTTTCTCGTGCTGCAAATATTGCTTAATTGTCTCCATCTTCATGAGAATTGCCTAGTTTCCCTCTGTAGTGAATAGAAAGAAAGAACATCCTCCTGAAGTCTTTTTGGATGGGCACATCCTCAGGATGAGCGTCAGACACAGAAGAAGCCCATGTAACACACAGAAATGACATAAGGCACTTCTAGAGAGCCAAAGTTAGATGAGGAGGATCCTGTCTGGATCTCTAGATCTACACATCTCTACTTGTGTTTTCAGTGGATTCTTGTGAAGAGTATTATTGGATCACTGCCTCACTGTATCTAAAGGATTCTAGCTAGTACTCTAAATGCAGCTGATTTTGCTGTTTGGGATTGGTTTAATACATTGCCTTGTGTTCCCCAGTTTAGTTTGTTCACACTGCCTGATTCCTAAGCCTTCCTGAGATGCCATCTTCTCTTCTTGGCTAACTCTGAAAAATTTAGCTCTTTCAGAATGAGCAATTTATGAGTTTCCTCCAACCCCTAAGTCTATAATTGGAAGTCTAGATCTCTTTTAACTAGATAATTTTTAATGAGATAATTATTTCTTTATACAGTCTATTTGTTACTGATGCTATAAATGGATTGTTCTGTGGGTAGGTGCCATATATATTACCATTATCTTGAAACACTTTTAGTGCTATCTTTTGTTATTTCTTGGAGCTTAATAATTATGATATTGCATGCATGTTGCAAATGAATTGGTTTTGTTTGCTGATTCTTTATACTTTGCTGCATATTCATTTTTGTTTCACCTCAGTGTGACATTCTCAAGTACTGGCATCTGAGCAGAATGACTCATTTCATGAGTCTGAAAGAACTAAGCAGGATGCTATGGTTACTAATATGCTTCTGTTCTTCTAACAGAGAAATACTTTTGTTTCAGTCCAAATGGTCTTTCTTTAAAAAAAAAAACCAAATTGCTTGCTTGTTTTTTACAATATGAATTTTACTTGGAGAGGTTTTTAATTAGAAGAAGTAAGGGTCATGCTTTGGTTTTGGTTTTTTGTTTGGTTTTGTTTTGCTTTAGTTTTGTTTGCTTGTTATTTGTGTTTTTTGTTTGTTTGTTTTTAATGCAGAGAACTACTGGAGGAAAAGCAGAAACAACAATCAGAAAGGCAGAGAGGAAAAGAGGCAGCAGAGCAGCTGTTGAGCAAGAAGTAGAAAGAAAGGAATGATTTCAGCCAAGGGCTGACAGCCTTTGCAGAAGCACAGTCACCTTCATGGGAGAGTAGCAATGACACTGCCTCAGTTGTCAGGGAAGTGTCCCTCTGCAAGAAACATACTTTAGCCATAGGAGATGGGAATCATTAGTGCTCCTTCTCAAATAAGAAAGATAACCTTAGACTGCTAAATCTGTTTTCACATTTAAGGAGTTTGGGAGCCACTTGGGAGTTTGTTCGTGCCTGACATTAATAATAATAGTAATCAGCAGCGTAATAATAACCAGCATTCTTACTCTAATGTCTCAAAAAAATCAAGATAGTTAAAAATCTTTGTGGGACCGAGTCATTAAGTTCAAGCTGGTTTATATTCAAGGATAGTAATCCCCATGTGACTCTTCTGAATATGTTGTAAAGTTGACCAGCTACTTTGTAAATTTATTTCAGAAATAAACATCATACAAGAACGTAGAGAAAATATTTTTGCATTTTTTTCTTTGCTGATCTGAATCTACTTATGCAGTGGCAGAGGTGGTGTAGATGAAAGCAGGTTATAAGGAAAAGTCCTTTGCCTGCCTTTCATTTCTGGCTTAATGTGCTGGCATGTAATAATGTAATAAATAACTGAAAAAGTTGTTTGGGTTTGTTTTGTTTTATACTTATGTGTATTGGAATAATATTTTTCTACTATCCTCTTAGGTATGAGGAAACTTAATTAAACAGAAACAAAGATAATTAAAATAAAGCAAGTCTGGATTTGATAGGGCAGGTGCACTTGTGCTGGGAAGAGAAGACTAAATTACAGCTCTTTTCCAGCACAGGTCTCTGAAGAAGGCGACATGGTGTTTCCACCAGCAGATTTTGTTAAAGCTTCCCCTTCTGGAGGCAGTGTCTGTTCCCAGGCTGAGTTCTGTGTTCAATCTGCCAAACTAATTTTGCAAACACATCTGCAGCTCACAGCTCACTGCTGCCATTATCCTGGCACCACCTGGGGAAGGAAAGTGGAGGGAGTATGGCTGAAGTCCTAAGCATGCTTCATCTCCTCCAAGCACAAGTCCTCATTGCAAGTGAACAGCAGGGAGAAAAGATGCTTGTCTCCCTCTGGAATTTCCATTCAGCCTCCTCTGTCTCAGACTTCTCTTTAGCCTGGACATACCTATCCTCAACCATATGCTCAGTGTTCTTCCATTTAATTCTGGTCTTTTCCCTAATCTTGCAATATTACCTTTGTCTAAGACCATTCAGTCTTTATTGAGCCTTCCCAGCTGAGTTCCTTTTTACCAGAGTTCCACAACTCTTTTTTTTTTTTTTTTCTTTTTCCCCTTCAGAAGAAATTTTTTGTCTCATTTATGGCATTTTCCAAAACAATATTTTGTGAGAGTAAAATAGGAACTGGCAGAAGCAAAGGTATTCCCAATTTTAAACTATCCTTACAGACAAGTGTATTGTTAACTGATTGCTTAGACTGGCCTGTTGAAGCATAAACCCAGCAGGAGAAACTTCTCTTTTATATTTATGTATTTTATTTGCCCTGGAAAGTTCACAGGTATTTCACTTATGGGTCTACCTCAGACTTTCATGTCATCAGATTTTCCAAATAAAGCAGTCAGGTTTCATCAGCAATACAGTGAGAAACTTCAAAGAGAAGCCTGGAACTGAGGATTGTTGTGTGGCCTTTTCAAATGTGCAGATCTGTAAATAGGCTCATGAACCCAAAAGGCAACAAAGAAACAAATAGCCCAAACAGAACCAATTTTTCATGAGGAGGTACACATAAACTGGCCTATTCAGTCTGTGCCCTATATGGAACAGTAGATAAATAGCATTCTGATAAAAATTGTCATTAGCATTGCTTTTTTATAATAA
Source organism: Formicarius rufipectus (assembly GCA_013399695.1). Lineage (NCBI taxonomy): Eukaryota > Metazoa > Chordata > Aves > Passeriformes > Formicariidae > Formicarius > Formicarius rufipectus. The sequence goes on from VXAU01003160.1 coordinate 415,569, forward strand.
GATTTAGGGATAATATCTTCAAGGGTTCTGATTTTAGTGACTTTTTCTTTGTGTAACATTCAACTTTGCATGAAGTCTCACCTCATTACCCCAACTGTTGAGCTGTTACAAGGTAGCAATAGAAAAAGGATAATAGGATAGATAATACATTTTCCTCAGGAAAAAAACCAAGTCATAAGCATGATTGAAAGTCATGAAATATTACACACAGATGCACATGACACATTTAATATTCAAGCTTTCAAATTAATTGTTTTTTGTTTTTTTTTTTTTTCAAATGAGGCTAATTTAAAAAATCGCTTGATTTCAATATCAAAGCACTATCCAAAACTTTTCTTCAAGTAAAAAAGAATTACCTAAAAGGACCCAGAGAAATTTAAAAATCCTTCATTTTTCTTAGGAAACACTTTTGATGAGCCTAGAGCCTAACCATATATTTCACATTCAAGTGGCAACATTTCTTAGGCTTTTGAAGGTCTTCTTTTAAAACTACAAAAGCATGAACTAACGAGCTATATCCCCACCTGCTCTGCTTTTAGAGGCAATATTGAAGTACAGAATCTTTTTATCAGAACATCTCAGAGAAGGATAGGTGTTCAAAACTCTTTGGCTTAATTCAGTTCCTTGTCCACAAAACCTTGGAGCAGGAGCGGTGAACTTTTTTTCATTATATGGCCTGTCATTCCAGGGATCACATAATTACTGTGTTATCATAACAATTTTGTTGGATCTTACTGTCTGTTAATTCTGTCTGGAGCCCTCTGGTCCTTGACATTGTCCTATGAGGCTTCTCACTTATGCAATAGTGTGTGCAGTCATCAGAGACAGAGCGGTAGTGCTGCTCTTTAAATAGAAACAGTTGTTTCTCTTGGTGTTGAGCTGGTGGCTCATGTCTTCTTTCATCAGGCATTTTGCCACTCTAAGCATTAAGCCAGTTTTAAATGTAAACCAACAATGTGTTAAATATTTTAATTACTTTCTTCTTTTTGGCCGTGAAGTTATTCTTGCTCTTAGGAGTCTAGAAAAAAATCTCTGTGAATTAAATGTAATGATGTTCAAAGAAAAGGTTTGTAGGCTGGTACTTTTTTGGCTCTATGGCAGCTTACCAGTAGGCTTAAATGAAAAATTAGCTGAGAAAAAAGATGAACCCATAATTAATGAGGAAGATTCATGATGCAAATAACCATTTTTACACTAGTGAGGTTTCTGACTTCCAACACAAAAGTGTGTACAATTCCTGTTGTCATAACCTTACATAGCCATGGTTTGGCCAATGTAGATGGTATTCTAAAGTCTGTGATCACCAAGCCTTATTAGTCCCTTCATCAAGCACAAAATACTTTTGTTATTGGACTAATAAGCAAATCTTCACTACAGAAAAAGTCTCGAATCTAAGTGAGAATGAAATGTGAATAAACACTAAGTTTGGGTGTATAAATGCCAGGTGACTACCAACAATTTTACCATAAAATATTTATATTACACAAAGCCATATTTTAATCATTTTGATGCATTTCCAGTTCCATACTCTGTTTTTCCCCTGCTATATTCTATGAAATCTTTTGAATATTCATTCAGTATTTTGAATGAAATAAACAGTGTACAAAAATGCTTAAAATAATAAGAGATATGTTCCTGGCCTAATATTTTAAGGAATTGCATATTTTGACATATGTAATTTTTTATTTCATATCTGTCTTCAAATCTTTCTCTTCAATGATGAACTTCTCAGAAAATCATTTAAATGATTAGTTTGACTTCAATATCAAAGCACTATCCAAAACTTTTCTTCAAGTAAAAAAGAATTACCTAAAAGGACCCAGAGAAATTTAAAAATCCTTTATTTTTCTCAGGGAACACTTTTGAAGAGCCTAAAGCCTATCAATATATTTCACATTCCAGTGGTAACATTTCTTTTATTTATTTAATCATTTAAAGAGAAAATTTACTGGAAATACTTGATAGCTGCTGGGGCTCTGTACAAAAGCATCCTACTGACAGTGTTGTCTGCGCATACCTCTGTGATGATATTCCCCTCCCCGTCCACTCCTCCTACTTGTTTGTTACAATTAGTAACTTTGGCAGAAAAAGAGAAAAATCTGTGCATCAGAAATCCCATGCCATCAGAGGATTTCCCCTGGCTAGAAGTTTTCTTGGTGATCTGTTATGAGTAACTCAGATAAGTCAACTTCTTGCAGAAACCCATCTAAAATCCTGTAAATTTCATGACATCACTATAGTACTGAGGGAAATGACCAACATGACATTGTTGCTTCAGGGAAGAAAAGTTAGCATGTACCTGAAGAGTGGCTGCCTCTGGCAAGTCTTGGCAGCCTCCCCCTTTGGCACTGCCTGCTGCACCTCCCTTTGTGTCTGTTTGCAAACCATTGTCCTCTGGGTCATGTCACTTGCTTCATTTCCAGACTGAGGAAGGCCCTCTACTCAGGTTTTTTTTCCATGTGATTCCAAGGAAGGAGAGTACATGGGTAAATATGAAGTCCCAGAAAACAAGAAATTTACTAGTTCTATTTGTTGCTTCTAAAGGCCTGAAGAAAATACCAAGTGATCTTTAATTCAGGAAGAATTGGAACAGACTAGATTAGTCGGCCACACTGATATGGATGGTCTGTGCAAAACTCACCCTATGAGGAAAACCACAGACAAAGAGTTAATGACAAACCATTTCCAATGGCCAACTGAGGTTTTGAAATTGTGTGGTCCTATGTAGGATTTGTCAGACTGGGATTTTCCAGTCTGGATGATTCTGCCATTAAATATGTAGTGGAAGCCTCCAACCAGTTCCTGTTCCATTTTAACAGAAAGACATGACACAGAAGGTCCACTGGCTTGATTTGAGTGAGAGGACTTTTTATAGATTTAGCAGAACACATCCTTGTTTCTTTAGGATAATTGAATCCATTACTATTCTCCTGTTAATGCTGTGCTTGAGATAATGTAGCTGTTGATCAGACTGAGTCATCACCGATGAATAAAAAATTCTCTTAAATATGGGATATATGACCTAGTTAAGCACAGTGATTATAAATACTATATATTGTTTAAGGTCATCTTATCTGGTTCAGAATAATCTCCCATAAGGATAGAAGACTGTCTGGAAGAATTATGGTGACATCAGAGCTTTTTTGCTTAAGAAGGCTTTCCTGCCTAAAAGAGGCATCTTTTTCCAGAGACAGTTTTAGATATTTTCTCCTCCTGCATTCTGGAGAAACACTTCCTGGTTGAGAAAGAGGTAAGTCCCGCAGAATTGTGGAAGGCCTCTGCAGTCAGGAGGCAGAAATTATAAAAGCAGCGGGGGATGTTTCTTTCTCAGGCCAAGTGTTTCAAGTGCTGTTGGAATTAATATTAGTCTAATGTTCTTTGGAAATAAATTTTCCTACAATCCTTTCACTGCCTGGTATTTCTGATGTACCTGCATGTTATTTTACTTCACACTCCCTACCGTGATCTTTGTAAATTGAAATAATTTTTAGGGTTTTATTCTTTTTCTTATATGTTTAGTGGGAAGTAACATTGTAATTTCTTATTCTTTTTAGATTGTTGAAGAATTAAACTCTGAGGCACTTACAGGTGGGTGCAGTCTAAATGACCAATTTTTTTCTCAAAGTGATGATAATTATAATTACCCTGTCTTGAACTTACTTTCATTTGCTTTTTTACTTTTTCAAGATAAACAAAATAATGGAAGTCTCAGAGTATTTATTGTCAGACCAATTAAGTTAGCCAGAAATGAATCTCACACTTGTCTCCTGTAAATAGGATGGGGAAGTTGCAAGAAGCTTGTTGAACTAATTAACAATATTTCCTCTTTGCAATTAAGCTGTATATGTTATTAGTGACCTCTTAGGCAATTAGAAACCTGCTTCATAAACCTCTCAGAAGAGTAGACGTGTGAATGATATGATGATTTTGTGCAGATGAAGATAAGTAAGAGAGTTCTTCATCTTAGTTGATTGATCAAATGAAATATTACAGATACATTAGGCTGTTGTGATTGGGATTTATGCTTGTACCATTAAAGATTATTGCGCTCAATGATTCACCAGGTCTTCTGCTATCTTCTGTTCTAAAGGATGATTCCAGAATTCAGAAATTGAGAAATATCTTCTTATGATGCTGTCATTCATTGCTCATAAGCATGGACATCTAAGCAAATCTTTCAGCTGCTTATGATAATGCTTACAACTATGAAAGAATATCTGAAATATACCCTTATATGTAAAAAATATCCCTCTGACAAGAAACACTCAATGCCTCAGCACAATTTAATTTTTTTCAGTATCAACAGTGTTTCTGAAGCATAGTAAGTGTAACAGACACAAAAAGTTCAACTTTGTAGAAACTGCATGAGATATCTATGCTGAGGATGGGGAGATTGTGCACTATTTCTCTCAGCATGTATTTTGAGAACTATCAAGCAGTATTAATTGGAGGTTGCAGCCCTTCTACCATTTTGAAATTGCATGCAAAACTCCAAAATGAAAAAAAAAAGGAATGATTACAAGAACAATTTATAATTTGTAAAAGTAGAGTGCAATGAAAAACAACAGGAAAAGGTCTGGAAATGGTGAGTTAGTTGCTACCATTCAGACCTTCATCTGTGCCACATAATACAAGAAGTGTTTGCACTGTGAGGTTGCTTAGTTTCTGGACAGTACTGTTCCCAGACCCTTCTTCAGTGCATGCTTAATAATGCCACAAGTAAGCAAAGCCTGGTTTCTATCTTTTGAGCAAATATGTTTGGGATTCATAAAGAAGTTATCATTATGCTTTTTTTCCCCCTCCCTCTATTGATAGCTTAGAACTTTGTCAGGATTGTCTAATGGATCAAGCTCCACACAGAACATAGGAGTAGTAATAGCAGTCTTTCAGTAGTGAGAGGGACATCTACCTCCTAAATATGTCTGAGAACGTCTGCAAAAGGAAGACCCAACTTTGACACTCTGGTCTGATCAAAGTCATTTTCCTGGGAATTTGCAGCAACACCAGGCTGTAGATGAGGTGAAAGGTAAAACCTAGTTTCATTGAATGAAATATATGGTCAGAAAAGCCAGAAAAGGGATGGTAATGTTGTGTGGTCAGTGAGATAGATGTTTAAGAACTCTCTCCGCACAACTACCTAGGTTGTGGGACTTGTGTTAGTGGTTATTAGGTTACAGGAACACATGCTTTTACAAAGTGTGTAAAGTATTTGAGTAATTCAGACAAGGAAAAAAACATTCTAAGCATAGAGTGGAGACTATATGCTTTTTAGTCCTGGAATAACCTGTACAATTTGAAACACTCCTGCAAGGAGGTGGTCTTGAACCTTCCCAGGAGCAAAATGAAATCAAGGGCTTTCAACTTCTGGATGAATACCAAGCTCTTACTTGCTGCTGCATACAGTCAATTTTTCGGCCTCTGGGGACACTGGAAGGGATAGCTCACTGGCAGTGTAAGGGATGAACCTCAGTTTGAGGAATCCACCTACCTGAGAAGAGTATTTTCTGAACAGATTCCACTTCAATTTTAGGCCACTTTTTGTGTCAGCTTTAGAATGTCCAGTTAGTTATAGCAGTCACTTTGTCATATCTAGTAGGAAGTGCCTACCTTCAAAACAGGATTTGACTTATGAATTCTCAGGGATATCTAAACTCTCCTGTCTCTCTCTCCCCCCCTTTTTTTTTTTTTTTTTTTTGGAGGTATTTCTCTGTGGGTTAGGTAGTCAGGTCACTCTACAGTTCAATGCTTTGTGTTATGTCCTCTGAGATACCCACTTGTCTTGGTGTTTGGAGGACTGGAGTGCTGTGAACATTCCATGAAGGACAGAGGTCTGAAAGTCAGGTGCAAAAATTGAGCTCCAATGTTGGTTTTGTTATATTGGAGATGTGCTCAGGGAGATCATTGGCACACTGAGGAGTCTGGGTGAGAATATTTACCCTTGGCTTGAGCAAACTCAGGGTAAAGGTTTGTTTTCCTTTTGAAAATCAATTAACTTCTGATTATTAATGCTAGCTGGAGAGTATATATTAAAACACTGCAGTGGAACATTCAAAGTATTAGCAGGATTATCCTTCTCAGTCTTAACCTTCAAAGTGTTTTACAAACATTAAGGTCTAGCTTTGCCTGAAGCATTTAGGCACAGAGGTGGTGCAAGTGGTTGTGCCCACCCCACACTCTTGGTGCCTGTGGTTAAGTGAGGTGTTTGAGCCCTCTGAGCTCTCCATACATCAGAGTGAAGGGAGAAGGAATATCCCCAAACTTTACCTCTATGGTGGGAACATTGGTTTCCAAGTACTGGTAACTCTGAGTTACTTAACCCACTTGGCTGGTACAGTTTCTCATTTTTCTAAGTGGACTTTAATTAGTCCTCTGTGTAGTAACCGACATTCATTAGCAACTGGAATGAGGTCACATTTCCTTGAAAACAGTAAGTCTAAGTGTCAGCTGCTGGGTTCATGCATCCAGGTGTGCATGCTTTGACTATTATGGTCATACCACATAAAATTTGTCTTGGAGAGGGTGTACGTCCTGGAATCTTAGAACAGAGTTTATGGGATAGATATGTATACACATCTTCAAGTCACACGTTACATCCTTAAGGTTTACCCTTTTCAAGACTTACTGATCTGTACTGTGCAAAAACAGGCTTGATGACAAGGGTCCATGAATATGCCTCACTCAAGAAAATATATTCACCCACTTTCTGTGTTTGTAAGAAATACCATAAAATAATAATGTATTATCCAGACTGAAAATCCTTTTGATTCACACTATTTATCCTGTAGAGAGACTTGTGCTTTGTTGACTCAGTGCATACACAGTGTAATGGATAAAGCTATTATTTTCAGCATACTTATTTTAATATATCTTTATATATATATATATATATACATACGTAGACATGCACACGTTTCATTTCTCATT